>JAHWXV010201916.1:0-12093 GCA_024586415.1 Phrixothrix hirtus | reverse complement strand
AACGTCGTCATCAGACAAACGGTTCTTATCAGAACCAACATATAATTACGTGGGAGGAATCTCGGAAACCGGTTACAACATATATATATATATATATATTAATGAAAAGTAATAAGTCCTTAAAGGAAAATAGAATTATAAAGGTATTTAAAAATATATATATGTATATATATATATATATATATATATATATATAATACCTTAGGTATTTAATCAAGATGACAAAGCATTTACCTCCTACATATAATATACAGAGCGATGTAGTAATAATCATTAATTATAAATTTCGACATTATTCAATTGACCAATGGAAACTAAACAAGCACTTCATAGGATTTCATAATAGTTATGAAGTACCTAGTAATAATTTGAATTTTCCAAATACGATAACCGTAAAGACAATGTTTTCAAATAAATTGGGCTTCAGTTATATCATGAACTCAACTAGATTGCAATGAACAATGCTGTCTTGCGTCAGAACTATATTGACATTGAAACTAACAACTGTAAAACCTTTTTGAAGTCGAATAATGCTATTTGCTAATACTAATGCTGCCGGCCAGCACATATACGAGGCTGGTCCAGAAAGTAAAGAACGTTTTACCATAACTAAGAGAAAACAAAAGATATCATCACAAAACTTTATGTACAACAATCTATTTTTCGATCTAATCGCCGTAGTTGTCAAGGCAGTTGTTGTATCGTGTAACCAATTTTTCGATACCGATGTTGTATTCTTTAGCCACGAAAGATCGAATCCATGATGTTACTGCATCTTTGAGGTCTTCGTCGTTATCAAACTGTTTTCCGCCTAAAAACTCCTTCAATTACGGAAACAAATAGAAATCACTTGGTGCCAGGTCATGGCTATAAGGAGGATGCCCGAATATTTTCCACCTAAGTCTTTTAAGTTCTTCCTGTGTTTGTGCACTGGTGTGAGGTCGAGAATTGTCGTGTATCAAAACCACCTTTGACGAGGCGACGTAGGCCTCTGAATTTATTGTTTCACTTCACATTTGGCGGGATTTTCTATTGGCATAGACATCTTGAATGATCACAAAACACAGAAGCGTGGCCTCACCGCAATGCAATTTGGCTCAGACTGAGGCGGGATCCAAGTTGCCTGGAGTACATTAAATCTCGATGATGGGGGATCGGCGCCACGTGTGATGCGCAAACCTTGTTTACTTTCTGGACGATCCTTGTATATGGTAAATTTTTCCATGATTAAGCTCAAATATCTTTGCCTGAAAATAAAATCCTTTTGGAATTAATTATTTATGGATTCATAATTCTAAAATGAATACAGTTAGACATTCATTACATCTTGCAAAGTTCTCTTGTAATTGCAGATTGTTAGGTTTATATTTTTATAAGCGTTTACATCCCATTGATTCATGTATCGGATGAGTACTTTGGCAGTTATTGACTTTACTTTGTGCTTTCTTTCTGTATCTTATTTGCTAAGTTTTATTAATAAAATACTAATCTAAAGAATAATTTATTTAATTTAATCCTACGAATACAAGTATTTATTTTGGGACACGTTGTGTTATAATAATAATAATAATAATAATAATGACTTATTTCCCACATTACAATAAAGAAATAGCTATGCATGGCATTTGGGAAAAAGTAGAGTATGTTGAATGAGAGAACTTAAGTGATTATGTTGTCCATGCTATTCCACTCGTATGCAAGGAAAACTTATTTAGTGTATAGAAAGTGTTTTTATACAGCCAGCTTTTGATCTTTTTAAAATTCTTTAATATTATCTGTTTATCTGTTTATCTATTTATCTATCTACCCTAAAAGATGATTTTAGTCTAAATGAATTTCTGTACTATCTATTTACGTATATTATGTTATTTCTTGAACAATTTAATTACTTTAGTTTTGTAACAGGTATCAAGTATGCGAGATCGACGCCTTTGCTACTTATTGCAATTCATCAGTGTTGAACATGATGTGTTATATAATTTGTATATTTTAATTGAGTGTTTAAGTGATATATGCATGTGCTCAAAGGTGCTATTGTTGATGGTAGCTATTATAAGGTAAGTGGCTTTAATTGTTATAACAGGTCGAGTGGTAAATATGGGTTACTATTGAATAATCGTGTTTAGACACGTGAATTTTCTTAATTTTTCGACTCGTAACAAACGAGCACTGCGAATCGGGTGTTATGAATTCAGATCGGAAATGAACAAACACTTTTTGTTGACGTTCAGACGCTTGTAAAGAAAAGGGCAAACGGTAGCCAGGTAGGATCACAGCTTCTTTCATTTAATAGGTATACATAATTCATATCGAAGTAACTACATCCATACCAATCAAGTAAAGGTTAATTTTTCATATCTCACGGTAATCTAAATTCATATGCGTCATGGCCTACGATTTTAAATTTCTAAAATTCTCGCGCAGACAGTTCTAACCATTATTTACATTTATGGTTCAAATTTTATCATAAACCTCTTTATGTAGTATTTTTAATATGTTTGCTTAATTAACTAATATATATCATTTGACGTTAACTATTTTAATTAAAAATATATCATGTACAGGATGCTTCTTAATTAGTTAGCTGTTTACGTTCCCCAGTAACGATTATTAATCTTTTCATTTACAATTGAATTTTATTTACAATAAATTTTAGCTAATATAAAATAAAAGTAACGTTTGCTAGTGAAACATTAAAACCTGCCGAATAAGAGTACGTGTAGTGCAAAAGCTGGTACGTTGTACTATCGAATACTAAGATTCTACTAGACTAAATTAACTGTTATTATTTCTGCACCGACCATGCTATCCCACAGCTTTCCATAAAAAGCCGCCAACTCTCTAAAAATACGATTTTCATAGCCTTCCTTTTTTTACTTATTTCAAAATTTACATACTCTTTTAATTAAAATTATACCATCCCTTCTCATGAAGTTATGTTTGGTTCTATCTAGAAACATCGTTTTTTAATTGCAAAACAACTCCATCCCGCTCCTGATAAAAAATTATAAATTTTCCATTAATATAGAAGTTGGGTATATAAATATCGTAAAGGAAGGTTTTACAAGGATTCAACTTATTTTTGGCAAATGAGAATATTGAGAATTTAATTGTTATTTATAAAGATGTCTAACCAGTTTTATTAATTTATCAATTAAATACTTGTCATTTTGGTATAAAAATTTTAAAGCATTTGGAAAATTGTTATCTAAACTAAAAGAATTGGCTTGAAGTGATAGAGCTATAAACTTCAATTCAATGAACATCCCCTTAAAACATATTTTTCCTGGATTTATTGAACTTAATATTTCGATCTTAGTTCGTAAAATCAGTGTTAGGAGTCTGTTTTTATTCTTTAATCTTTTTGCGCAAGTTTAAAAAGACATGTAAGACTTCCCTCTATTATGAAGAGCGACGTGATATAGTGATTCATTATACATGCATCACATCAGTCAGGTATAGACCTATCGTAGTTCAAATATTAACTTTTTAAGAAATATGAAGTAATATTTTGCAACACTAAAAATATTAAGTTGAAATTGTCGCCTTTTACCGCACTAACTAACACTATCCATGCGTTATCTTTTAAATTATTTTATCCCACTTATAATCATGTATACCTCGATGACTAAAAATCACAAGTCAGTGTAAAATAAGGGGATGTGAGTAGAAAACCAAAGTACGGAAAGTGTTCTTACAAAATATCAAATGGAAATAGAGTTTACTTGGTGCCTCGCAACATGAAAGTCAAACCGTTGCCAATGGCCTCTCCAGCAGGATTTGCATCTCTAGCCTGTACAACTCTTTAAGCACTTCACGTCACACCGGTCCAAGTGTACAATCTCTGATTTTAAAAAATCACTCTGTATCTTTTTTCAGCCATCTCCTTAATATTTTTCTACGCATTTTTAGAAGTGGTATTAATAAACGTTGTTTAATGTCCCAACATTTTCTTGGTTTCGTTGCGCTTGCAGTAGGATCGCCAGTTATGCCTGAGTGGATGAAAAAGGTCATAGTGTGTTGAATATCTGGATACAATCGCGCAACGAACGTTGTCCCCGTTACACACTGTTATGGCAGTTACAAGGAAGTGACTGCAGAGGTTATCTTCAATCGGCACTGCTGAATACCATCGTTCAAAATATTTTTGGTAAAACCTGTCTTGTTCTTTTAGAGCCCACCATTTTCTAAAAGTCATAAGTTTTTCTGCTTTGCAACCAATATAAGGTGGTAGAAACTACCCATCACCGCTTCATGAAATCATAAATTATGTAGATGACTGCAAAATCAATAACTATTTCACCTTCAAATCACTATGTTCGATTCCGGTTACTCGAAAGTCTGGTTTCATCATAATTTATTAAAGTACATGGTTGTATATCTTGAAATATGATTTCCAGATTGTCAAAGTATTTGTTCATTATTTCTGCAGAGCGTTTCGTTCTAATTTTTCCCGATATGCTTCCATGTCAATGGTAATCCCTAGTCTCCAAGCGTTATCAATTTTTCTGGAAGATAAAATAAAATTTCTATAGCTACGTTTATAGATTTCTTAAAAAATAACTGGATTATAAATTGATGTGAAACACCTTACCTCTAAGAACAGCCTTTTTTAATTCGCTCAGCACGGTCTGGTCTTTATATTATCTCTGTTGTATGCTTTTACAGTTTCTAATAATTTTCATGGTTTTTTGCTGCATCTCTATGCTAGAGTTTTCATTTTTTAATTTCTGAGCGGCGTTGATAAGCAAGACCTGATTGACGAAAATATAGGGCTGTGTTTCTGAAGGCACATTGTAGTATCGATGCGTACTGATGCTGTGAAATAATAAGAAATTTTGATTTTATCTACATAGCCATATTATTATCTACAACGGCTATAGAGCGCGAATTAATAATTTTTAGTCGAGCGAGCGCTACTATAAATGGTTTTGCATGCCATCGTGGTAAATTAAAGTTTACTTTAAGTGGGTTACACTTCTTATGCAAAGATACAATGTAATAAATATTTAGAATACTCTTTTGTTGATCTTCCAGTAAAATCAACAAATATATTTATTTTCAATACCTCATATATTGAATAAAAATGAGAAAATAAACATACATAAAGTTTTAAACCAATTTTTAATCTAATAGAAATTTGTATAATAAATTTAGGTAAACCCGTACTTGTTGTTTTTAAACGAATAACTGTGAATAACTGATTGTGGGTATAATAGATACGTGACAATCCTTTGTTTAAATCTGACTTCAAAAATAACCAAATTGTTTGTTTTAAAAGTCTATTTATTTTCTGTTAACTGAATTTTAAATTATCTTTGTATTTTTTGTTGCTCTATATAATACTTATGTATATTTATTCATGAGTTACTATTTCGTCTATCATCAAATGGTTGGTAGACTTTGACTTGACTACTTCCTAGCGGTATCAACTTGTGGTACTTCCCGACTGTATTGGGAAGTTGGTAGTTATTAATACATCCAGAGTACTTACAGAGTATTTACATATATTTTGGAAAGGAACTTGTCCTCAGATCATTTAGTGCGAAGATCCTTTGTGGAACATATGCGAAGCTAACTTGATTCTTGTATACATAAACTCACTTGTAAGCGATTTAAACTTTATCTTAATCACTTGCATCACAGTTTGTCCTTTTATACAGTTTTGTCGTTGCTATGACAATCTTTCTTGCATCTTAATTTACCAATTGGAAACGAACATTTTAAAGTATGTTCTTCTCACTTACTTGCCATTTTCTTAAAACTTTCGTTTAAATCCCCACGTTAGGGTTTTGATTCTTTTGCATTTCTGTGAACTTGTTTTGTCGGGACATTGTTCTTAATTACTAATAGATGCTTCTACTTTTAATTTTAAAGTTTTATGCGCTAAATGAAATGCATTTTTTTTGTTGGAAGCAGTAATTTTTGAGCCAAAACCAAATTTTCGTTAGGCATTTATTTTATTTTGTATGTTGAAGGCACATAATTTATATAGTTAAAATGATGTGCAATCAACATTATATTTCGGCGAAGCGAGACAGGTTTATCACTGTATCACAACAAATGTTATCTGTTAGTAGGTTGGGGCAACTATATAAATAAATTATACGGGTGAGGTTTGCGGCTGTATAAAAAACGTCACGAACACTAACAAAACTCTAAGTTCTATCGAAAAATGAGGCTGTACCAACTCAGCCGCTGGGGCACAGCAAGGTCAGACGATCAGAACAATATACATATATGCAGTTAAAAAGGCAATGGCCCTTTTGTTCTGGCTTGTAAAGCCAATCGATGCATTTTGTATTAGTTAATCACAAATTACGGTATCAATTAAAATTATTGAAATGAACGCAGATTAATCAAAACATATATACTGTGTCGTCTAACTATTGAGCAAATTGTATAAGCAAAAACAGAGAGCGTGACAATTTCCGATTCGTAAGATCAAAAATGCTATTCTAACCTTTGAGATCACCCCTATTCAGTAAGGTGGAGTACCCCTAAATTGCAAATTGAATGCAGTGTCTGATATACTTATTACTGCTTTGTGAGGTTTTGTTGTCAGCGGCGTATAATTATATGATATAGTTTCATGGTAAAGGTTACCACCTCGAAACTCCAATGCGATAGGTAACATACTTAAATTTAAAATTAGGTTACAGTTAATTAATTGTGAGGGCTATGAATTAATTTGCACGTCTTAAAAGTTAATTGCTTAACACGGGAACTTCGTTTTATAGAAAATATGGACGTACAGAGATATATAGTTTCGATTAAATTGGTATCAAAGTTAGAAATCCTTAATTTTCAGGGGAACGCTTAAAGTTTCAAGGATTTCAAAGTCATACCGACAGTTTTATATCTATTCAGTCGGCTCCGAAAAGTACGATCCTGTTTTTTCTGAAATAAACTTTAACCCATTTAAGTTAAGGAAATTGGGAAAAAGATGAGATGTTTTCGGTTTAACTTTAAATTATTTTATTAAAAATGCAGAGTAAAAATTTTTCAACGAAATTTTACTTTCTCTGTAATAAGTAGCAACATTTTAATGTTCTAATTTTCCAGGTGGGAAACCGTTGCTTTAAAATCGCAGGAAATTCCTGGTGCGAAATGTCGGACTTAATTAAAAGCCTTGTTCTTGTTTTGGACTAAAAAATTTACCGTTATTGTTTTTCTAAAATTATTTTAGTGTATGTACAGATGTGCGACTAAAATAAAAATGTTGTATTTCTTATTAAAAGTGAAAATTTGTAAAATAAATTTTAAGGTATGAAAACGGGAAAAACGATTTTAAAATTTTAAAAATTATTCGACTGACACATTTTAGTTATAGTAATAATGTGTTGAAGCAATTTTCACGAAATTTGTAATTTTTTCGGAATTTCATCTCGTTGTCGAAAAAACTTGCATATCATGACAACGTTTGAATCCTAAGAATCATTTTACAACCAGTCGACTTTATTTTCTACTTTACCCCTATTTAAAATTCTTTTCCAAAAAATTGACGTGACCCTTTAAAAGTTAAAAGGTGGAAAACTGACAAGAAGCAATTGCCATTTCATTTTAGATTTGGCTAAATCAAATCTTTTGTTTAAATGCAGCGATGCACATTTTCTAAAATTTATAATTCTTTCTAACGCTAATAATGTCATTCGAAAGTTTTTAAAATATAAATATCTTGATGTAGTAATTTATGAAACAATATTTTGAAAAAATTTAGAAGAGTATGTCATTTATAATTAACGGACATCCTAAAATTTGTATAATTGGTAGGGCGAGAACAGTAAATTAGAAAACTTTCTTTGTTAAAACTTACCGACTTAAATTCTTTATTAATGTAAAGCTTGAATCTGAAGACGTTTATTTAAATTTTTATTAAATATTTAAAGGGGAAATATCCATAGGTAATAAAGAGACAACAAATCTAAAACAATTGCGTCTTCTTCGATTAACTAAAATATTAAAGTGTGGTGTAGCATAAATATCTAATAAAATACTAACCTCTTTAATATTTGTGATTGCCTTATTAAAGTTAAGCGTTTTTGTATTTGTCTAAATTCGTTTCGAAACCTGATTAAATCCCTTACAATATCTATTACTTTCAGGCCAAGTATTGGCAGTGGAGCAAATGGAAGGGCGTTAAACCGGTACGGGAGATTCAATGAAGTACTAAAATGTAATAATTTATTACAGTTCAAAGGGAATTTATGCTATTGATATACTTGGAGCTCCTTAGTATTTTATTACTTCTGAATTTTACTATGAACAGTAGTTCTTAATTTTTATTATTAAAATGCAATTATTTTTGGTTAACAAAAGTACCAATTTCAAGTATTTTCAATATTTAATAAAAAAAAAATTAAAAGGATTGAAAGTGTCTGCTTGCATTTATTTCAATCAAATCTTAGATTTGCAATTGAAGCTGAGAAGGTGTTTTTACAATGACAGAAAGTAAATTTACTATACCTACTAAATTTTTCATTTAATTTTCGCTAAAAGCATATTGATACATAAGTAGAAGGTAGAATAAGGTAAAGGTATTGAATATGCGACATTTTACTAATAAGACCACAGCTTTCTCGCAAATGAATTGCTGGCATCTGGTATTGGCTTCTTTTCTAGCGTGTGAGATTATTGCCATCGAGTACCTTTTAATTTGATTACTTTTAGGTTAAGTATATCTTATGTGAAAATAAATTCAACTTCGAGATCAAATTACTGATCTTTATTTGTAGATTAAATATTGGACAAGATTAATTGTTATAATTATGCATTATTGGTAGCGCCTTAGTATTTATTAGCAGTTATATTTGCTTTCTAAATGATTTTTCAGCTCTTTTCTTATATATGTTATCGACTATGTTTTTACTAAATATAATATAATATGTATTATACTTTTTACTCCATAAGACTCGAAATGGGGTATTGTCAGCATTACTATAATTCAAGGTGTATCACATACATCTCTTGATAAAACAAGCTTAAAATTTTGATTCAAAATTCACAGGTAGATAGAGTCCTAAAAACTAAATATAACTTCTAAGTTCCATTTTTTAATTTTTTCCATAAACTAATAGTTTTGGAGAAAATCTAGAAAAAAGTTAGATATTTGCAAGGTGGAAGAGCAAACATACTTAAGAATGCATTTACAGTGCACTGCACGGTGATGTGCTGGGGACAGCGGGGTGGCAACTTAGTTCCTATCTAACAACTGGCCGAACTTAACCGAATTTGAGTTTTTGCCACACTGTCGATAATTGTATTTAAAAATTCATTATTTTAGTCTGTATTGTATACAGGGTATTCTGGATAAAAGGAGCATTACTGTAACAGCAGACACATTTTAATATGCGCAACAAAAAACCTTATAAACTATGTGGCTGAATTGCATAGTTTTCGAAATATTTGTAATTAAAGTTTTCAGCCCGTCCCTGCTTTTTAACTTGTACTGTATTACTGTATTAAACAAGAAATGATTGATCGGCTATAAATCTTTAGCCACTGACTGAAGCCAAACGAACGCATAATTCTCAGTCGATTATTATAAATACTCGATACGTTGCTTACCGTTTAAAATAAAAGGTTTTATTTTCTTTCTTGAAATTTCTAGTGATCTGTTAATTCTGCAAGTTTATAATTTCTTTAAAATAAAAACAAGGTTAGATACAATTTTTAATATGTATACATTTGTATTATTGAATTTTGAAACATTTTTTAAATAACTATAAAACCGCTTTAACACGGCGTTAAATTGTATTTGATAAATATTTTCATATATCATTATTTACAATCATTTGTGTTGTGTATAATTTAAGTTTTGTGAAAGTAATTAAAAATCATAAAATTTAACGTAATTTGTATGGAGTACAAATTATCTACATATAAATTATTGTGTAAATTTAAGATATTTATCAAATAATTAATCGATAAATAATTTATGATTAATAAGGATTAGTATTAGTAAAAACAAATTTGGATGATTTTAAAGGAATACGTTGAATTACTTTTTATTCAAACAGCTAGCGACCTTGACTCTAAAAATTACATTCATAGTAAATGTCAACTGACACTGTGAAAACAAAAACAAAGTAGTATTTATGTTTGTAAGTACGTTTTATGGTAAAGCACGTACAGACCTGTAACCATGATAGCACGCGAAAACTTATAAAACTTTGTTTGTTGGATTAAAAATTTTTACAGATTTGAGTTCACAAAAGGCTCATGTGCATGTGTCTTAAATAATGCTTCTTATATCTAGGTCACCCGGTATAATTGATTTACAAGTCCTCTTTACATATTTTATTTATGCATAAAGGATGTTGAAGATTCTTTTGATATTTATGAAAAGTTGTGTTGTGTCAAAATCCGAAGAATCTAAATTATCTGAATTTTTTATACTTTAACAATTATAAAATAGATATACACTTCAATATTTCACATTTAAAGGACTTGACAAATTCAATGGCGAATGTATGTATGGGTTTGCACTAACTTCGGCGATCATACGGTTATATTCTAAATATTCTGCAAGTCTATAAAATCACGATATGCGCTATTTCCTAAATATAATTTAAAACTAAATACAAAATTGTGATAAACAACAATGAGTGAAGTTAGGCGTATCTTAAATGATGTAAGAAGGTTGAAAAACTAAATAGAGGAAGACATGCCAAATTTAATGCTCTATGAATCAGCCTTTACAAAACAAATTAATATTCCAACAAACATGCTAAATGCTTTTGTCAGATTTGGCATTATTATTTTCTTGCAATTCCACAATATAAGCAGGTTCTATCACGCTCATTCCTTGAATACGTCTGGGATCTGTTAGTTCTGGAACTACACAGTTATAATAAATTTCTTTCGATTTTGGTACAATAGCAATTCCAACAAAATTTTATTTTGTTCAATTTTCAATACAATAAAATCCTTTAAGGTCTAAACAATGAAATAGCAGTTTCCCTTCAACTCTTTATTAATTCATATATGTCAAATATTTTATATTTAACATGGATCTAATTTGGTTCAACTAACTTGTTACATTTATTTAAATAAATAAGATTTAAAATTGTTTAAATGATTATCAAAAAATTTATATCTGTATTTAACGCATGCGCTTTATTAGAATTAGGTTAAGCCATTTGTGACATTCGTTGTAATGAATTCAAGGCGTAACCACGTTATTTCATTGTGCTACCTTGATAACTACTTTATGATTTGAATCCATAAGTCGCTGGTTCATAACCGGCTCGAAGGACCACTAAAATACAATATGTGCCTATTTAATAATCCTTTTTTCCACTGCTTCTGTTATCGTAAAATTTCTAGCCGAAAATGGACAATTATCATTGTCTGTAATACTATCAGGTATTGATCCAAGAAATGGCCATTTTTAATTACTTAATTCGTAGACTACAAAGAATTATTTCAATTAGATATTTTTCAGGAAAACACGTTTTAACCACGTCTTTGTTATTTTTACCCAAACGGTTGCCTTAGAAAAAAATCCTTATAAAGAATATTTTACCCTACCGAACCATAACTACTTCCTGAACGCATTTTATAATGAAGCTACTAAATTTAATCTAGTGTGCTTTAATTCATTAATATCCGCTTGAAATTGAGTTCTTTTTTTTTACATCTTCATAGTCAGCATTAGATTTATTGCATAATCCTTTGAAAAAGTCTTCGTTTAAACTATTGTATGTAGCTTCATCCACGTTAGGCTTCCGCAATCTTATAATAATAATAAAAATAATAATAATAATAATAATAATAATAATAGTAATAATAATAATAATAATAATAATAATAATAATAATAATAAATTTGGCTCCAAACTGGAAACCTATTTAAAGAAACTGAGGGTTTTATGGCTGCCATACAAGATCAAGTAGTGGCAACAAAGAGCTACAGAAGCCGTATAATGAAAGAAATAAACATAGATATAAAATGCAGGACGTGTAAAGAAAAAGAAGGAACTTTAGACCATATCATGGCTGGATGCTCGATACTTGCGCATAAACAATATCTGGACAGACACAATAAAGTGGCAAACATTATATATCAAGCAATAAAAAAATTGTATTTCAC
>JAHWXV010201902.1:0-24081 GCA_024586415.1 Phrixothrix hirtus | reverse complement strand
TATATATATATATATATATATATATATATATATATATATATATATATATATATATATATATATATATAGGCCTTAGCTTAAAAGTTTCTCTTCATTACTTCTACTTTTTGTATGATTAAAGTAGGCATTGTTCGTCCTGCCCTATCTTTCGTAATTTTGTTTGATATAGTTTTAATTTAATTTAGTCATTGACCTTTTATTACAAAGGAGGGACAAGAAAATATCGATTTAGCTTTAATAATAATGAGTTGTATATTTATTTGATTTTAATTATATTCAATCAATAATTCAACACAATAATTATTACAAATATTAAGAAATAAAAAACACATTTAAATTTATGTAATTAGCTAAAATAAACACAATATGGATTATTTCTGAATATGGTTGAGGCAAAGTATCTTATAAATAGGGTTTCTTCTACCTGCACCAATTTACTACATTTGCTGTTACAAATTATTATAGTATTTAGAAAATTCAAAAAATTGTTTTTATCTGAAAAATGTTTTATCGTATGATGCACTTTGAGTGAAAGTTAATGTTTGAATTTCACTTACAGCTTGGCCGTTTCAATCCGAGAAAAAACGAGTCGATAGCCTCGGTTTGATACGTTACAAATCGTGCATTAAGCTGTAAAGTACATTCAAAACAGAAAGCGTTTTTCGTTTTTGCATTGCCTCTTCTAATACGGATTGTTTTATGGAGCCGTATGTTAAATTCATTAAAATATTGAATTACACACAGTAAAATTTTATAAATAACTCACGTTTTATAAATAATTAATAATCAGATAATATTCATGGAATAACAAATAATGGCATAGCCATCTATTGCTTATATTAGGGGGTATTTTAATATAAATAATATAAAGAAGAAGATTCCTCCTATAAATGGCACGAATTTTAAAATTTAATTCAGCACAAGTGAAAAGCCATCAAACTGTAAAATGGACAATTCTAAAAGGCTTCTCATCAAAAGATCTTCAACCTAACTAAATAGGTAAACATATAAAAGTTTGAATTTCCAAACAGCGTGACACAGCACCAGGAGACCAATGGTTTCATCCTAGTGGGGCTTATCAGTGCTGAGTGGCCGGACACACTGATTAAAATGCAAAACTTCCCTTTAAACACATAAACCTGCGTGGGTGTCAATGACAACTAATTAGGAGGAATCTTCTTCTTTATATTATTTATATTAAAATACCTCCTAATATAAACAATAGATGGCTCTGCCATTATTTGTCATTGACACCCACACAGGTTTGTGTTTAAAAGGAAGTTTTGCATTTTCAACCAGTGTGTCCAACCACCCAGGACTGATGAGCCTCACTAAGGCGAAACCATTGGTTTGCAGGTGCTATATCACGCTGTTTGGAAATGCAAACATTTATATTTTTACCTATTTAGTTAGGTTAAAAATCTTTTGGTGAGAAGCCTTGGAATTATTCATATTACAGTTTCATGGCTTTGCACTTGTGCCGAATTACTCTTTCAAAATTCGTGCCAGTTTTAGGAGGAATCTTCTTCTTTATATTATTTATATTTAAATAAAATATCGTGAACATGATGGGTAACTTTGCGAAGATCTAAAAATAATATGTATGCAATTCGACCAATAATTGGGTTATGCAAGGTATCCTTATTTTTGTGTCTGACTGAGCCAGGTGTAATGAACAATCCGACAACAAGTATTCCTGGCTTTAAAAATATACTATGTGATAGTTTGGTTGACTTAAGGTTATTTTGATATCAGCTCTGCACATAAAGTTAAGCATAATGAAGAATTTCGTAAAGGCTCTCAATAAAGAGATACTTTTTGGGAAAACATTCAGACTATAAAAGTATTGCCGAAGATACGAGAATAAATGTCAAAGGTTGGGTTGTAATATAATTTTAAAACTTTACATTCTTCATTCCCGCATTTATTATTTTTCTGAAAATCCCAGAGATGTTAGTGAAGAACAAATATAAATGGAAATGGGGTACCAGGATAGATATAATGTGAAACGGTAGTCGATTACTGATTGTCGATAAATAAAGGAGATCCGGGTGCTAAATACAAGGAAATGGTTACAAAGTGCAGTTTTACAGGCAAATGAGTACGCCTCCATTCCAAAAACCTTCATAAAGCTAAATTTATTTATTTATGGTTTACAATTAGAAAAAGTGATGCACGTTTTAAAACTAGATGCAAAGGAATTTTTCCATTTTATTCAAAAACCTGCTGTGATAGCCAGAAACTAAATTCAGGATGGTCTATTGGTATAACAATAGATATCAAATATAAAAAAACGTTCAAAAAGTTTAAATATGTCGCTTTATGTAATTAAAGAAATTTTGTAAACTACAAGATTGAAATGTTATCATAACATTTTATATCACGATTTACGCATTGTTTCTTGTCACAATATTCTAGATTTCGGTCTTTTAGTAGGTAATAAATATGTCATCTAGTTTTTGCACTGCAGAATTTTTTTATTCAAAGGCAGTGCAAAATTTATAATCTTGATTCATTTCTTTATCTATCTATATCTATATACTTGTTATAATACCAACAAAAACACGACGACTAACTCGATTCAATCACCTGCTGTTAATTAGGTGCAGCATATATGGCAACGGATTCTATGACGTCACAAACTCCGGTACTATTTTTCAACTGTAATGTATTATGTTACTATGAAGGACCTTAGAAAATTTCCATTTTGAGCATGTATACTAGTGAAAGTGTAATCTATGCAAATATCAACAGGTTAGGCGCCAAGAAAATTGTAGCTAATTTTCATTCCGCACTATAATCTCAAAAAAGATTTTTATGGCGTTTAGGTATTGAAAACATGAAAAATATTTAATACACTATCCGTTTTGAAAAAGTAATAGAAAAACGGATCAGATACCGGTGCGTGCTGTAGCCCAGCCAAATTCACATTAAAAATTGGTGTTCGCTTTGGCGCCCTCCAAGCCAACTATAGGATCACACAATATGTCCACTCAACGCGCATCGATATGTTTATTCGTTATTTCGTATCGTAGTGACGAATAATGGACTTGTTAGATGTCGTTCTCTTACAGAATGTATGGTCGTGCACAAAAATATTAGATATGTGTTTACAAGAACCATACTTTTTTATTGAGAAAATCATATCTTCACACGACTTTTTCAGAAATCGTTATGATAATGAAAGTGAATGCCATGAAAGCATTTTACAATAAATTCGTGCAACAGTATCATTTCAGGATGAAATCGGACCTGAAACATCGGGATTTTCTAACTATAAGAGACGTAAATTGAATGAAGACTTTATGGAAAACGGACAAAATAACGATGTTTGAAGTAAAATTCAAATGGGCCAAACAATTGAAAATAAAGAGAATGCGGTTATACAAACTGTCTAATTCAGTTTGAAAATCATTTGCACTCTGAGGAAAATTTTGAAGCAGGGATAGGTGCAAAATGGCGAGCAGCATTGACGAATAGATCGCCACTGACTTATTATTTTGCTTTCGTGAACTACGACGTTATAAATACCATTGTAAGTGAAACTAATTTGTATGCAACCTAATTTGTTTCATCTACAAAAAATATTTCAGATAAAGCGCGTGTTCAATTCGCGAACCAACTACATGAAAGGAAATTGTCCATTTTTTGGAACTCTTGTGTTATATGGGGATGGTTAAGATGAACTGTTTACGTGTTTATTGATTGAAAAATAAGTTCCAAAAACAGATTAAATATTTTTAGAATACTTCTGCGAATAACAATAGTTTTTGCCCTGAAGGAGATCGTTTATACATAGTACAGCCACTTCTTGGCAAGCCGATAAAAAATGTCAAGATCATTTAAACCCCAGCTAAAACACTTTGTATTGATGAATCTGTCCTGTCATTTCAAGGAAAATTATTAGTCAAACAATATAGTCCCCAAAAAAACTATAAATATGGAACAAAGATTTTTAAATTATGCCGGGATATAGATTTACATATAATTTGAAAATTTGTATGGTGCAATAGAAAAATCCAAACAGAGATTTGTCAGTTTCTACCAAAATTGTTCCCGAATTAGTCAAGGACCTTCTGGGCAGAGGTAGAAAATATGTCATAGATAATTAGTACACTAGTCTGCAATTACCGGGATAACAGTACCCATTGCACTGGTTCTTTACAAGGTTATCGCAAAGGAAATCCATCTCAGATTGTACAAAGAGACTTAAAAAAGGTGACATAATTTCACAAGAGAATGAGCGCCGTATTTTCATTTTCAAGTAGCGAGATAGAGAGATGTGTTTATTATTAAGGTTTCATACCAACGAAATGACAGAAATTCAACGTCGCGGAAAGTTTGTCCAAAAATCAAAGCTCGCTATAGGGTACAGCTTCCAAAAAAGTGCAATAGATCTCTCAGATCAAATGGCCACTTATAGCACGGCTGTTTGAAGATTTTTGGGATGATATAAAAAGGCAGCGATCGAAACGCTTTTGCATAATACAATGGTGAATGCCCATTTCATTTAAAAAGGAGTTAAACAAAGTGATATATCAATTTAAAGACAAATTTATTAACACTAAACTTGAAATTTTACATCTGCGTTAAATTAGATGGCAATCACCGTGAAAATAAGCGCTATTGCAAAGAATTATACAAAAAGAAACAAGATAGAATTCTCGTATTGTGGTCAATGTAAAGGTATTTCCTATGATAGCCACGTTTATAGCTCAGTAGCACGCGGTAGAGTAGGGGAGGGTCGTATATCAGTTGTATAAATACGTTGTTCTCGTGGCTTAGGATAGCACATAAAACCGTGACGATGTGTGTTAATATAGGTACTACTTATAAAGTAAGATATAGTCGTTCACAAATTCAAGCAAGAATCTTACATACCTGAACGACAAGGTATGCTGCGTCGTAAATATATCATAGACCTTACCTGGGAAGTAGTTCGTTTCGGCTTCGAGTCGTGCTTACCTAAATAGAGAAATAATGCAATTCCAAAATGTTAATTTCCAAATAATAATGTTTATTCCGCCTATGAACTACATAATAATTACATATAACAATTATAGCAGATCATTCTCAACCATAAATTTTATATCCCCACAATACGTTTATCGAACAAAAAATTTATGAAAGTGCTTTTTTCGGGATAACTTTTATATTCAAACGAACGAACATAACAATAAATTTATATTCTTTTCGTACTACATATATCAAGCGAAAGATTAATGAAAGCGCTTTTTTCGGAATTAAAGCTAACCAGATAATTTTTGCACATTCCTTGTATATTAATCAATAACTGCCAAGTCGAGATAATAACAATGTCCCAAACTTGACGTAAGCTAACTAGTTTTGATCTAAATAATTTAATTCCTATTACGGCGCTGCAGGACACTATCATTTAAATAGATTGATTAATCACCCTGGAATACGACTAAACGTCGGTTGAAACTGTTTTTCTCGAGAAAAGACCATGCATAAACAACTCAAATATCTTGAGGTAAACCAATTAATTCTAGTTCTACCTAATTGTGCCAAGTATCAAAACGAGAAGAAAATAAAAATGATCGAAGATCCTATTTCACACTAACTCAGTAACTCAGTATGTCAAAGTTTTATGTATAACTTAATTTCTACGTCATAACATTAAATATAGAATGAATATTTATTAAAATCCATAACTTCAATGGGAAACGACAATTATATGTGAAATGAAACCTAGTTTCCCAAAAATATTTATTATTGTATCCTACATATTTGTCGGTCTTTTATGTATAAACCATCATCAGGGAAAATTAAATAAAATTATTAATAAAATTGATATTAAGAATTAAAAATACTACATATTAACCTTGTTACTCTTGTTACTTCGTACAAAATTAATATGTAGTATTTTTAATTTTTAACATCAATTTTATTAATAATTTTATTTAATTTTCGCTGATGATGGTCTATATATAAAAGACTGAAACATGTGTAGGATACAATAATAAATATTTTTGGGATAGTAGGTTTCATTTCATTTACTTTATTGGTTATAGAATGAATATAATGCGAAAAGATGTAGGTCTTAGTTGTTATTTTACTAAAATTCGACATATTGTCTGGATTAATTTACGTCTGTTATCGGTTTTAAAATATAAATCCTATTGTATTTAACGTTAGCAAATAATAGTTATATTGAATGAAGAAAAGATTTACATCAGCGACCCTAGAAGGTAAATGTAATAATTATAGATCGCGAATTAAAACAAACTTCATATCTATTTTGTTATATCGAACGGCTATTAGCAACATAACGGAGTACGTGTTACCATATTCCATGGCGGAAATTCATTTCGTATGCGTATAATAAACAGAAGAAAGCTACGAGCTTATTTTGGCGTTTCTTGGCAAGTATATTCGCAGATAAAGACGGCTACGTCGGTTGTTACTTCCTTACCAACGGATTCCCTATTATCTCCAGAAACTTTCCCTATTCGGCTGTGGAATTGCTCTATCACGATAATTAATAATACCGAATGCGGAATTAGCAATTACGCACGTCAAAATATTTAAAAAATACATACCCGTCTCTAATAATACGACGGTAACCAAGAAAGCGACTGTCACAAAAACATTACCCACCAAAAATCAAACAAACTTTATACATTCGTTTTGGTTATTTTAACGTCCATGATGCTTTGCAAAATTTTAATTCTAATCCGAGAATAACAAATTTAAATTAAATGCCTTTTTGTGGCTTAGTGGGAAATACCACTTAGGTCAGCGAAATTCCGGTGCTTTTCATTAATTTTTTTGGAAGGACAAAGTTGATCTGATATAATTAGGACGTGAAAACTTTTTATTAAGCATCCCTAATTCAAGAATTTGTTTTTAAATATTCAATTTATAAAATGGCGAAGTTACCGCAAGGCCTTATATCATAGATGCGCGGAAGGATGTCAAATGGCGGGCATCTAAAATAGGTGATCCAAACATTTTTCATTGATATACAACCATACGTTGTGAGTGAACTATCTTATAGCGAAATTATTTAAAAATCGGAAAATAGCATGCTTAGAAAGAAACAGATTCAATTTCACTCGAAATGTTTACTACATTTTCCAAAGAAAATGTGCTTTTTTCACAATTGCCACGAAATTTTTAGTTCAGCTAGAAGATAACAGTCTTAGAAAAATATGTACCAAGTTTGAATAAGATCGCTCAAATAATTTTGAAGTAATCATACCCACCAAATTTGGAAATACTGTTTTGAGAAAATTGCGTTCAAAATAACTGAACAGGTTTAGTAACTTCCCTACTAATCAGCGATTCTGCACCCTATACCAGTCTTTCAGCTTTTTCGAAAAGCTCATTTTCTTGTAAACCGTATCAATGAATCCCCTATTGAATCAGTTACCTAAATAACTAAAGGTTTTGTATTAATTAACCCCCAGATATGGTGCACACATTTAATTTATAAGCCATTTTAAATTTATACATTACCCGACATAACGGATACGAGATCCAATCATATAATCCTAATTATAACTAGCCATAACAATATACTATCTAAATTAACCTGTGCTTGAACGGTTTTTACAACAAGAACTAGTGATTCATTTGGTACGTATTTTTACTTTTTCTTACCCTATATGAAATATAGGTAAAGGAGAAAGTATTGTTTTTAACCAAAATTTTCGATGTCATGGAATACACGTTGTCGGGGCCCCTGAGCACAAAAATCACGTTTTTGGAAATTAGTCTGTGTGTGCGAGGTGTACGTGTGTGCTTGAGCGAGTGTGTGCGTGCGTGTGTGCGTGCGTGAGTACGTGCGTGCATGTGTATGTGCGTGCGTGAGTGAGAGCGTGCGCGCGCGTGATGTGTGCGTGCGAGCGGGCGGGCGCAGGTGCGCGTGTTAGAGTATGTTGACGAGTTCGTGCGTGGGTGGGCAAGTGCGTGCGTGTGTGTCTGTATGTGTGTGTCTGTGTCTGTGAACACGATAACTCAAAAACGAAAAATTCTACATAAACAAAATTTTATATTTGAGCTTCTATCCATCGCCGCACGCGAGTATAACAATTTTACTAACATCGGATAACGGAAATGCCACTTTACTTTTTTCATTTTTTGATTTTTTGATTTTCTCGAAATCAGCGGCAACGATTTTTTTCAAATTCCTTATATTCCTTACATATTTTCTGCAACTCGAGTAACCGGAAGTACTTTCACCGTTAACTCTGAATAATATAATTATGAAACTAAAGGCTCTAGCTAAATGAAAATATGCATTTCAGGTCATAATTTCCATAGTATGCTAAATCGAGAATTTGGTTAAAATCGAATAACCGGAAATACGACTTTATTTCTGATTTTTAGACATTTTCCGAAATTTTCGTTTTTAGAGGTTTTTTCTCGAAATTTACTACCTTTCTTAGACATTTAAGGCCCTTTCACATAATCTAGGCGGTTACTCATTAAATTTTCTGTAAATCTAGTAACCGGAAGTTCATTTACCGTTAACTCTAAATAAAATAACTAAGAAACTAGAAGCCCTAGCTAAATGAAAATTTATATTAGGTGTCATAATCGCTTGTGTATGCATAATAAAATCAAAAATTTGGTTAAATTCGAATAACCGGAAGTAGCACTTTATTTTTGTAATTTTTAGATATTTTCCGAATTTTTAGTTTTTCGAGATTTTCTTGAAATCGGCTATAATGATTTTTTAAAAATTTATTGTATTTCTTAGAAATTCTAGACCTTTCATTTAGTCTAGACGGTTACCCAGAAAATTTCCTGTAAATCGAGTAACCGGAAGTACTTTCACTGTTAACTCTGAATAAAATAACTATGAAACTAAAAACCCTAGCTAAATGAAAATTTACATTTGGTGTAATAATCACCATTATACGCAAAATCAGAAATTTAGTAAAAATCGAAAACCGGAAGTACCACTTTATTTCTGTCATTTTTAGATGTTTTCTAATTTCTTCATTTTCACGGTTTTCTTGAAATCGACTTTAACGGTTTTTTTAAAACTTAGTATATATTTTTTAGCTACTTGATTTAATTTAATTGAATAAGGAGCTTCTCTAATAAATTTTTGAATATCGGAAGCACTTGGAGTATTAGTTGTGAACAACATATTTCAAAAACACATCATCATATGAAAATTAAAAACTATATTTGTTTCCTATCTTCCGTCCATGAAACAACAAGAATTTAGTTCTAATCGAATGACCGGATGTGATATTTAAGATTTTTGCGATTGTTTCGAAAACGGCTAAAACATTTTTTTGGAAATTGTTGTTACAGTTCTTATGCCTTAGAAGTTTTCCTGAAAGAATGCGTTGAAGCGAGTTACATGGAAAATCTCTGGGGTTAAGCAAGGTTTTGCGTGTCCATTAGCTTGGATGGGTGACCGTTAAATCTACCGTTCCCAAAATAAACCTAAAATATTTTAATCATTTGTGGACATTTACATATTTGTATATCTTTGTACATATGTAAGAGAAAGTCGTGTGGTGTCTCAAATCAGATTTTTATTATTAATACATATGTAGCTTTGAAATTAGTGCTTATTTGTTTGTAGAAGAGTTTTGTACGAATTTTGAATAAATATCTATTTTCTATTTTTTCGTTTACGTTATTTCAAGCCTGATGGTAAAAGGTTTTAATCGAAGGTCGTAGTAAACACGCAGCCAGTTTTTTTCAAACTACCGTGATTTAACAAGCAATCTCATTTGTACCAATTTATTTTTACTTGCTAAATTGCTGTCATGCAAACTATTTAAAAATAACATAAAAAGGGTGGATATAAATGAACAGGGTATACAATTTTGCCACAAAGGATAAGTCTGTCAAAAGAACCATGCCAAACTAGTTGATTTTATTTTCTTCTGTAAAATTTGGGTTTTTTCGCGCATTGGCACTTTCATCACGACAATGACGCGGCGTTCAAATTTTGGACAGGTACGTTTTTCTATTTAAAAGAAAAATTCGTTCGCCTTTTATTGGATCGTCTTATACAACTAGCAAATACTAAAAAATATTTGAATGTCTTTGCATTTTCTGTATCTAGTAAACCGTTTATTCAATATTCAGAATTATGACAGGGTCACGAAGTTTGCAATAATGCTGTAGGGATAATGGTTAACGAGGAGTGAAAAAAATCTCATTATAAATTATTTAAAATGGTTAGTCCTGGGCGTAACGTTGCGGAGATTTAAAAATTATTCGCAAACGTAATTTTGTTAATGTGTTTAGGTGACTTTGAATTTATTATTATTTGCATATTTAAAATTCCTGCACGTTTCTTATTATTTTATTTTTGCTATTTTGGTACTACTGTTCAAATAAAATGTATTACCATAGTGGCGCAATAGTATAGATTATTCCGTTACTTAGAATATTGGGGTAGGTCAAATTTGCCAATATTTCTGTTCTTGATTTAAAAAAAATTAGCTCAAACTTTCCATGCTCTTGGCATTAATAGATACTCGTATTAAAGCATAGTTTGATAAATTTTTGCTATCTTTGATCTAAATTACTGTTTTATATCAAAACAATAATTGGTTTACATAACATTTATCTACAAAATTAATAGTATTCATAAACCCTAGAATATGATTTATAAAATATTTGTCATTCGAAATTTGCTATTTTTTCAAATAAGGACTTTTTATTATTTTTCTACCGAGTCTAATAGAAGGCGAAGAAAGCGGAAGCAGCAAACGTATACGATATTGCTCAATCTGCCTTTAGGGGTAGTTTCCCCTCGGTTGGGTACCAGGTTCCACTCATCTACAAACAAGGGTAGGTAAGGACTAAAAGGACTGCAAGCCTGCGCAGCGGGCTGCCGTCATGGCGGCTGCGATACGGCACGCTGCGGAACAAGTGCTTTTGCCAGTAAAGTATCTTGCTGCGTATTTACGCTGACTATTTTTTAATGAACAGTGAAGTTTATCGCGTGCTACCAATCTTTTAAATATTTAGAAGTGTGATTAATTGTATTGTCAGTTTAAACTTTGCCGGTGCGTTATTTAATAACCTGAACAAATTTTAAATGTTAGTGAATGACATTTAAAGTGTTATTTTAAAGTAAAGTTCTAGTTCGTTATATTTATTGATATTTTGGTATACTTTTATGTGTGTTGCTGATTAAATGCGAAAATCCTTTTGTACTAATGAATGCAAACGTAAATTTTTATATCCTAATAGAAATCTAAAGAAATCGACATTATATTAATGTTAATATTTAGGAATGCGATACGAATTATTAAATATATAAAATTAAATGTCGTTTCTTACAATGTGTGTCGCCAAATGCAGCATCGAAGGTAAGATGAGCTTTGCGAATTGTAAATTTATAAATAACCGCAATTCAAAACAATGCACGCAATCAAGATGGCGCACTAAACTTGCAAATAGAGTGAGATCGCAAATGGTCATCTCACACTAAAGTGAAAGACCTTTGAAGACGCATGTGCTGTGATTTTAACATATTCATATGGTGGACTCCTACAGGCATAGGTTGTGCGTGAATGTGTGCCTTCTTCATGGGGCTCGTGCGTCGTAAACGAATGACAATCTGCAGGCGTGTTGTCCCTCCAAACCAGATCAATATAGTCGGGGCACTGTTGCACTCTGCTCCAATAACACACAACTGCAGCATGCAGTTGTTATTTAATTTGAATTGAATATATTAGCAATCACAAAGAATTTATTGTTAACTATGGAAGCAAATATGAGGGCTTCATAACTAAAATAATGCTGACTTTATTATTTTTAATATGGTCTCTCGTTCGCGGTATAAAAAATTCTCCATATCTCACATCGACTTCACCTGCGCAATCTAAGTCTCATTCACCTAAACAACCTGCAGCATCCCCTATGCCATCACCAACGCCTTCGCCATCTCCTGAATTACTGAATCAATCTCAGTCACCTTCCCCGGAGCCTGAGCCTCCTAGCGAGGACATTTCCCTAACCAGAACAGAAAGTCGCCCATCGTTTGTGTCTTCCAGATATTCAACAGGAATTTCTAGAGATTCCTCCATCGATATAGGCAGCGAAAGCCGTCATTCTGTTACTAGTTTATCATCGTATTCAACTTCTTCGAGGAAATATGAAATTATAGGGCAAAGATCTATAGATTCTAGAGCTAGTGTTACAAGTTTATGGTCTTCTGATACATCGAGGCGCGATTCGGAGGCAATTCCGGAACACGAAGTCGATTCTGGAGACTCGAGAACGTCTTTCGCTTCTGTAACTAGTATGGCATCTTCTGATGGCTCTAGAAGACATTCAGAAGGACTAAGTCGTAGAAGACGATCGTCTACACGAAATTCGCAAGTTAGAAGATATACTAGAAGATATCCTATTGTGGGCGATAGACGAAGGACTACTGGAAGGTTTGTGTATTCGTGTTTTACGTGTAATCAAACCGCCATAATTTTTATTAAATGTTATATCTATAAAATAATATGTAGTTTTCTTATAAAGTGTTACTGGAATAATTTTGTATTTTGAATATTCCATTTAATTAATTGCATAAAATCAAATTTAAAATTCTCGCATTCCCTATATTTTTGTTATACATAATATATAACAATTGCTATATAAAAATAAACAGATAATTTAAAAATTTGAAATTCTTATCTTACAATATATAAATAGAAAAAATAGATATTGATTTCTAATACAGTAAATGCGTTTACTTTTGTACTTTTAGGTACGTATCAAGTACTAAACAAAGATTTGTGATAATTTAGATATTTACAGTAGATAAGATGGAATTAAAGGCTTAGCAACTACTTGTTTTGTTTTGAAGCAGTAGCTATTAAGGTCAAGAAATGTTTTTATTGCAGTAAAAATCTTACAGATAAGGGGGCGTTATAACTTACCGTCAAGTTTTTTAAAACGCTATAAATTATTATATGTTATACACGTGAACAAATTTTAATTACATCTAGCGTCGTAGTACTTGTTGATATATGTACACATACATACATGAAAGGTTGGACGTTCTACAAGTTATTTGTGTTTAAAATCAATATTAATTATTACTAAGACAATGTTTTCCTTTGTTCACTTTAAAGGAAAATTATTTATTAGCTATCTCGTCAAAATGATCAATTATTCAAACTAATAACCATTGTACTGTTCTATTTTATCGAACTTACAATTTGTAATAATTTATATTTGTCATTTCTAGGCACTTATTTAAAAGCAGTATTTATTAGTCGTACGTCAACATTTATTTTCCATAATAGTTTATTGCTCCCTTCACATACAAAAGAAAATTTATTATGTATTGATTTTGTTTGTTGTATCTTTCTTTATTATCGCCCCGTAATATTAAGCAAGCGCACAACATAATAAATTTTAACCTAGGGGGTTTATATGCGTGATTAAAAATTCTAAATAAATTTTCTTGTATTTGGCGTGTAAGTAGAAATAAATCTAGAAATTTTAAATGTTCCTTATTCTTAGTTATTGTACTACTGCAAAAGAGGTTGCGGCAATTACTTATTCCGGGTGGCCGAAATGTTCCGGGACAGAAAATTATTTCGGAAACTGTTCATTTTACAAAAAATCTTTTACACAAGAGTTGCTAGGTATCTAAAATTGCATTTGGCGAACTTCGCCGTTTGACCTTAAGCGACCTTGACACCAAGATATCAATGATATGTCAATTTATTTAAATCTCAATCCCACAATTTTTTACCGATGTGTATTTACAACTTCAAGGCATTTGTAGAATGCCTTCATTATTAACGATTAAACGTTTAATTTTTAGTTTTTTTTAATTACAATGTCCAAAAATTCACGAGCTTGTCTACCAAAATGGGCCGACGCACCATCCTGCTGAAACCAAACATCAAAGCTCATTTGTGGCAACTGCCGCTGGCGGGAACAATTTGGAGCTCTGGCATTTTCCGGTATCAATTAAACTTTTAATTTTTAGTTTTTTTTTTATTAAATTCAATTTATTTGAATTGTTTAAATGTGTGCCCTTTGACTTCTTGACAGCACACAATACAAATATAAAATTCTTTGGTTGCTTTCCAAATCATGTTGGCTAGAAAATAAGCAATTTACGTTTCATTGTGCTCCTGCAAAATTAGCAAATTATTTGGTTTTAGAAAAAACTTTATCTCTTAGATATCTCCACAAAAAATAATCGATCAGGTTAAATCAGGGCACCGCGCTGGTCGTCTTCCAGTCTACCTTTCTGCGAACTCAATGTTCAAAAATTCACGAACTTGTCTACCAAAATATGCCGGCGCCTCATCCTACTGAAAGCAAACGTCAAAGCTCATTACTGGCAACTGCCGAGTAGCGGGAACAATTTGGAGCTCTAGCATTTCCCAGTATCGATCCACATTCAAATTCTCCTCCATTAAAAGGATCCAACAACGCTATTGTTTTATACCAAGCAAGAAATTTAATTTTTGCAGATTTTGGCTATAAGATTCATTGGTCCAGTGCGTATTTGTGTCCAACCAATAACTCACATAACGGTTCAAAAAGAAGCCTGCTTCATCAGTGAAGCAGATCTGATTTAAAAGCTGCGGTTGCAGCAAAATTTTGTTCATTATGGTTTCGCAAACCCAACGATCAAAGTCATCCGGCCGGAAATGATGCTTCTTTAAAAATTTTTGACGCGAAGAACGCAATTCTTTGAGTAGTTTCGTGTTCATTTTCAATAAAGCTTTGCAAAACTTTCACTGATTTTCCGTAATTCGTTACCGGATTTAGGCTAGTTTATCCACGGTTCTATGCGCTCCAAGCTGTGGAGCTTGAAACGGCGTTGTTTTCTTCGAAATGTTTGTTAAACAAATTCGGATAAAGATCGCTCATGTTCCCCCCAACCCCGCATCATCAGAAAACAAATGCGTTTATACTCAGCTAATTGAGTGATTCGTAGTTCTAAAAACAACTGGAAAATCGAAATCCAATCGCAACTCAATACCATTGATTTAGGATTCAGCTTGGAGTTACAGTCGCCGAAACCGTTAGGTATAAGGTAAACTGTTTAATAACCTAAAACTAAAGCGTTAATTACTCAGGAACCGCTATGCTGAGTTTAGCAAATGAAGGCTTCCTGGAAACGCCTTAAAGTCGTGATTATACTTAGGTAAAAAAAAAGGTGGATTGCTATTTAAAATATTAAATAGCTTAGTGTCAAGGTTAATTTCGCTTAATGCATTTTTAGATATCAAACAATTTTTATATGAAATATTTTTTTGCAAAATCGACGGTTTTCGAAATAATTTGCTGTCTCGGAACATTTCGGCCACGGGGTAGATGCCTATTGATTACAACATGCAATCATTTAAATTTCAGATCCCAGTGGGCTATGAAATTTTTCCGTAGAACGTAGCTTAAATAAACGCACGCCAACCAAAGCCAATACATAACCTGCGAACTATCTATAATAATAATGTCAATAAATTTGGCGAGAAGAACTTTATTATTAAATTAAAATAGGAAATTTATTACAATATTTACAATAAATGTACGAGATTTCAGAGTAATTGCAACAACAAATTGCAATATGACAAATTCAAAATGTCAATTTAATAGATAATTATTACTGAGAATGGATTAAGCTAAGACATGAATTTTTTTCATAGCCGACTGGGAACTGAAATGTACATGATTGCGTGCTACAACTTTTCGAAAAAAATTTAAACACAACTAAATTGTAACTAATTTTCATTTGTATATTATTATAAATATATCGTTAACGAAGCCCTAATTTTATATTTTATCTCGAACGTTAGAATATTTTGCTAATCATTCCTAAACAATACGTATCACCTTGTGTCGAGTATTTTTAACACGTGCTTTTTCCGCTGGATAACTACGATAATATTTACATAGGACTCGATTTAAAAAGTTTTAAACGTGAATAATGCGCGACTAGACAGAGTGTTTTATAAGGATTTATTAAAATAATCTAAAATTGTTCAAGAATCGTTGACTAATGTGTCAGTAGAATAACAAATACGAGGTGTGTCTAATAAATTCGGTGAATGGTATAATAAAAACACAAAAACAGAATGCATATTGGAAATACCTTTATTGACCTTCGAAGAAGTCACCACCAGACACATAACACTTTTGACAACGTTTGAATAGTTTCTGGAAACTTTTGGAAAACTTTTGGAATTGCTTTCAGAAGTACTATTACACGTTCTTTAACTTCCTTTACGTCCACAAAGCGTGATCTCTTCAAGGTCACCTTAAGACGGGGAATAAAAAAAGTCAGCAAGAGCAAGATCTGGAGAGAGGGTGAGTGTTCCAAAACCGTCACGCCACGATGAGTCAAAAATTGACATACAATGATGTTCGTATGCGATGGTACATTGTCGTTCAGTAACATCTACTTTCCAGTTTGAATCATCTGTTGCCTAACCCACCGGATACGCTGCAACAAACGTTAGAGAACCTCAAAGTAGAATACGGCATTCGCCCTTTGGTCAGCAGGTCCGAATTCCTCATGGATGATTCCGTCTTTGTCGGAAAATTCGATCAACATGGTCTCCACCTTGGATTTTTGCATACGGCACATTGTTTGTCGCGGGGAAGAAGGTGACCGCCATTTCATTGATTGCCTTTTCGTTTCGATGTTGTACTTGTAACATCAAGACTCGTCCCTTGCGATAATGGAACCCAGAAAGGAGGGATCGCAGTCACACATGACGATGAAATTGCCGCTGGTTTCAAATCGTCTTGGTGTTTGCTTGTTGGTAGGATGTGCGACACAAGTCGTGAACAAACCTTACGCTTACTCAAATCTTCATGGATGATGACTCCCGCTGTGTCTTCGCTAATGCTCACTCCTGCTGATATTAATCGCAAAGTCAATCGCCGATCTTCTGTTAGTAACACTTACACACGTTCAATGTTTTCAGTTGTTCTTCTTACGCATGGCCAGCTCGAACGCAGTCCGTCCTCCACCGATTCCTTGCCAGCGCGAAAGCGTGTAAAGCAATTGTACACGTATGTTCTACTCAAAGCATCCTGCCCGTAAATTGCACCAACATTTCATAGGTTTCCGTCGCCGTTTTACCTAATTTGTAGCACAACTTAATGTTGTATCGTTGCTACGTGGTTTTTCGATACACACTGCTCGGAACACTCTATTGAAATGACTGCAGAATTACGATACCAGGAGCTTCGCGCGATCATAGACAGAGGACAGGTCTAGCATGTCCGTGCATGCGCGTGACCTTGCTTTAAGTGTTGAATACCGAAACATTAAACCATTCACCGAATTTATTAGACCTCGTATAATTATTGTCTTATTTTTGTAATACTCAAGATTCTCTTTCTCTAAGCTTCATAACCCTATCCCAGTTAAATATTTCACATAACTCGATCACGTTCTTGTATTAATTATATTTTGGTGTATTTCCATATACTTTAATTTAATACCTAATTTAGTATTTATTAAACATTTCCCAAACATTTCTCGAATCGGGGTGCAGTTAACTGCAAGCTTTAGTTTCAATATTCTATTTTCGTCCGACTATCCTAAAGGTAAACTTTATAAAACCAACTCACAAAAATGCATGAATCAATGAGATAAAGCAAGCTTATCAGCAATGTATACAAGATGATTTTTTAGCCTAACATTTCGTATTCCAAGTGTAATAAAAGAAATAATTCGAAAATTTGGTGGTAGCTTAATGAATGGTATTTTCGGATATGTCGAATTTTACCGCAACTTTTTTATTTTAAATGGAATGTGCCTATTTTTTATGTTTATACCTAAAAGTAATATTTTCCAAAATTTTTGATAGAAAGGTCGCCTTCAATAAAATACTGAAAACTTTATATGGGTACGACAAGATAGAAATAACTCAAACAAGTTACACTAGTGATTTCATTTAACCGTAATTAACGGTCACACGGAAATATGCAAAAATAATTTTTGAAATGGCACGGTACCTAGCTGAATCAACCAGTTGATTAACGATAAAACGTATATCTAACTACGCATGATGTTCTTCTGTCCAAAATATTTTTCTCCTCAAACATCAATATCATTTATAACGGGTGATTTTTGTATGGTTGTTTGTGCCGCCTTTTGGATGTATTGCGTCGCACCATTCAATGACGCTCAATAATCTGTGTGAATTTGTCAAAATATGTGTTGTTTGGTCAACACGTTACTAAGCATTTAGAATTTCTAAAATCAACACTGAAATTCTGAACAGTTTATCAATTATAGATAATAATGTACTGGGTGGACCGAACGCCCTATATATTTTGTTTATTTCTTTCAATATTTTACGTTTATCTAAATTCTGTATCATATTTACACACCAATATTACCAAAATTTCGTTTATTTTTATTAAATGTACAAATAGAGGTACGTCACTGCATAAGGCATACAAATTATTTACATTTACATTCATATTTTTATTTAAACGATACGAGTTGTTTAAGAATTTTTGGAAGGTCGCATTAATAAAAACCAGTGCTATAACTTCTTATCTCCTACTTGCACACATTTGGCGATAGCAATATATTTCATTGTTGTTGTATATAAATGCAAACTATTCACTTCTAAATTTTGCAATTTAAAATATTTTCTGCGTTTCTGCCTTTAAATACAAGCAGTTCAGGATACCAATGCGTACCCGATCTGTTGTTATTCGATTCGTCAAGGATACTCCTTCAGACAACATGCTGTATCCTGGTGTTCAGGGACGGATTAATCCCAGTCCAGATTAGAAGACAGCTTACGTACTCAGCCAGTTGGTTAGGCCACTGTCCCTCAGAGAGCTTGTCTACAGCAACCCATGTCCACCAGCTAACTCTGTAATTACGATACTACATTCCGTTTAATCGCCTCAAAAGATCATATATCTTTAAATATCTTTTATACGTATTTCGCATCCTAAATAAATCAAAATGTTTCTATGATTTATTATCTATTAAAATTACTACTCACCTCATCGTTCACTTGTTGCTTTCTACAATGGAATAATCAATTTAGTAATCTCAAAAGACTCCTGTCACACAGTAAGCAATGCGCAATGACGTATAATGAAGACCATTCTTACGTACATTAATATTTGAATTACTTTAAGACGCTTTCCTTATTGTAAATTAATATTTCTGTTACATGTTTTAATTCATATACTTAAGCAAAATTATAAAGTCAACACTTCACGCATTGTTTTGCTTGCATTTTTTTTTGAATTAGATAGAGTTATTGTAAGGGTCAATTTCTTGTAGTCTACGAACTCTTCATCTAGCTATTTATTAATATATAAATTATGCTTAGGCGAGCTCGTCAAAATGCAATATAAATTAAATTTAAATAATTACAAGTAGTCTGATTTTACATTATTTTAGTATTTCTGTACATCAACAAATACATTTAACTTCTAATTGTTGCGATGATAACGTTGTTATTTTTAATTCATTGCTTTACATACTTCTAAATTCTTTACGCTTACAAATAATTAATATTTTATTCATTTTTATGTGCGAAATAAACCATTTTACCTTAATTAAATTTTAATCATGTTTTCTTTCGTTACAAGGTATTTAATTTATTTCTTTCAGACATACATACGAGTGTTACATATAAAGTTCGCTTTCTTAGCAAAAGTTTTTAACTCTGCACATCAATAAATAAACATTTAGCGTTTGCAATATTAAAAACAATTTTAATATACTGAGTGTTCGAATATACTGTGTGCTCGATCACAAGTGACCAACAGTTACTACCTATCTACTTTTGTTCATGTATTAAACACGCCTGGCGTTTTAGTTGTATATTCTTCTCGTCACTATGAATATACAACGAACCATTTTACCAGCGATAACGCTATTTAACATCATTTTACAGGCAAACAGACGACGTGGTGCCCTGTTTTTTCTTACGCACTACCAAATATATGGATCAGAACAGATTGCAACAACGACTACCCTGACGTCAGACCTACTACCTCCGACTAACAAAAAACCGGTCGGACAAAATTTTTTTACACTTGTTAATGCTATTACTTTAGGTTACCACATATCCAAACGATCTGGCCAAAAGACATGTAACATCCGTGAACATGTCAAAGGTTTATAAAAAAAATAAAGCTACATTAATGATGAATAATATTTTTTAATATTTTAATATTTTTTTGAAAATTATACCGTTCAAATATCGATTTTAGCGCTCTTGTGATCTACACCGAAAATTCTACATAAACTCTCGACAAGTGTTAGGTGAATTGTTTTGCATTTCTTCGCACATATTTGCCTTTAATTCATCGAAAGGCTCTGTGTTGCTACCTAGCATTTTACTGTTTAGGTATCCTCGTAGAAAAATATTCATTGAGGGTAAATTTGAGCTACGGGGTGTCCAGTTCATATCTCATCTTTTGTACATGACTCATTGGACGTGTAACATGTCGCGCCATCTTGATGAAGCCACGTTCTTTGGTTGAATCCTGGGATACCTTGCAATGCTGGAGGGAAAGAATTCTCTAGCATGGCAATGTATCGCTCTGTATTAACTGTGAAGGCACGGCCCCTTAAGAGCTTTGCAAAACTGATCCAATAATTTCGCTGGATGTTAAAGCCTCTCATGGACTAACCTAGGGCGATGTAAGGATCTTTGGAGAGTGAGTTGTTGGTGGTAGCTGTCGCTCCAATAACTGCAATTCTGTCTATTGACATGTCCGTCTATATGAAAATCTGCCTGGTCGGTGAACAAAATGTTGTTTAAGGTCGTGAAATTCTCAAGCATTTCATTAGCAAACATCAGTCTCTGTGTATAGACAATATTCTTTAATTCTTGAATAATAAAATTTTGTATGGTTGTAAATGTAAATCCTTGTGTATAATGCGAATTAAATACGTACTGGGCGCACCTAAAACACGAGATCGATTCTGAGTAGAGAGACCATGCTGTTCTCCAACAATCGCTTGATTACTAATTCTTGAGATGTCCTAGGTCGGCGGATCGTGGTAGTGTTAAAGTTAAACCCGTTGCGTCGAACTTCTGCATTCATTTTTTAATTAATTTCATTTTCGTCTAGCTTCGGTCGTAGAATCGTTATTACGATAGTATTCGCGCACACACAACGCACGTTATATTCCGCTGAATAACCCTATGTCACTAAGTCCCTAACAGCCGCTCTTACGATTAGAACTCCCACGATACAACATACACACCCACGTTTACGCAGTAGGTTATGCAAATGTTAACATACTTTTGGTCCATAAATGTAGAAGTATCAAAAATAACTGTTTTTAAATCATTAGCTATAAATTTAAACATTGACAGTTATCACGAAAATATCTTGAATAGAGGAAAATCATCTATAGTGCAAAGTTAAGCTTACAGTATCCAAAAGGCATCACAGATAATCTTACAATATCACTTTGTATACAAAGTGCAATAATGGTACACTATGATCATACATAAATCTATTTTTATAGCCGTGTTTAAATTATTCATGGAAAAGTTATAGCGTATCCTAACTATATATTTAAATGATCGCATGTTACAAGCTTTACTTTTAGCAGCATTATTGACAAATTGAGACAGACGCTGTTGCAGATCTACTGTCATTAATTTTAACCTAATTTTCCTATTTTTTGCGATACACGCGATCTTTCTACGTTAATCCTAACACAGACGTACTATAAACGAATGGTGAACATTTGTTTGAGACTTCTCTGCGGATGTAATGACGTTGTAAAAAAACCACCAAAGTCCCATAGGAGTTTTACATTACGTTCACACTGATGATGTGATCCAATTAACAACTATGAACACAAAATAATGGCTGTTTAAATTAATTCCGAGGTTAAAAATGGATCAAACGCTCTACTACTATGACTATTGAAAACTAAATTCATTAATGATTTCAAAATTGAAACTCCGCATTTGTATATGCCATTATTCACAATATCGTATGAAATTTTGCTATGGAATCATTAAAAAATAGAAGAGATTAGTGACGCAAGATTTTAAAAGAAAGTTGTATTTATGTTATCATTAAGAGAGGTTAATAAACATACCGTGAGATAACTTAGCAAATAGTCGGGGCCTAGAGGTTTTTCCAAACTGGAAAAAGTCGCACAGTAATAAATCTAAACCGCTACACTAAAAAAATATACAAAATGGAATCAATAATAATTGAAAATTATAGCCGGCCTCGGTTGGCGTAGTGGTTGGCATTTTGCCTCTACATCCAAGGGACGCGGATTGAAACCCGATCCAGGTTGGTAAATTTTATAGCGGAGAAAAAATTAAAAACATGCCAAGAATGTAAAATCGTAGGTGTCGTGTCAATGCCATGTTTGGCACGTTAGAAATTGCTGCTGGCGGTGAAACTCCTCCAAATTCGGCAAAACTCTATTAAACATGGCGAAATGACAATATGACAGTTCTAGTCCAAGAGGGCCAGGGGAATTTCTGCACCCCAAAGTTTCAGTCACAAAGCAAACGCACAACAAACAATTGTAAATTATAAATTAATAAAGAATCCATAATTCTCAAATATTATTTACACCAATGAGGTGAATACTCCAAATATCGGTTTCAAACTTCGTTACAAATTAGGGATAATTAAAACAGGCACAAGTTTAATTTTATTCATTTATTTAATTAATCTACCTTTAACACAAAAATTAAAAATCACACCTAATGTAATTTTAGCCTTTGTGTACCACGCGATAGTCTAACGAAATTACCCTTTAGGGGTAATTCGATGTTGTCGCATTATGTTTGTTACATAGCTAAAACGTTAGTCCCATTAAATTTATTTGAAGTGCTATATCCCTGCTGACTGGCAAAGTTAGTAGAATTGCCTTGTAACATTCTAAATTTTAGTGGATCCATTGGTAGTAATTCGAGATGGATTTCATTACATATCCGAGTTTGAGCAATTACTTGCCAATTTTCATCCGTAGTGTACGAACCGTAAGATATATCAGCACAATTTAACTTATATGCGTTATCTATCATCTTGTAAAAAATTTTATTGCTTAAAATATGCCAAAGTTCAAGCTTACTAAGAAGAGTGTTCTTCAATATTCATCGATAAATCAAGAAAGCCGAGAATATCTAAGCAACCATAACTTTTTGAATACAAAAACATTGGATGGGCATAGTTTTTCTGAATCCAATAGATATTTAAGTAACATCGTATTTAAGAAAATGTTAATGTTTTTGCCTATTTATTAGTTTTCGATATCTTATCGTTAAACGTGGTCGAAATATTGATCTTTAAAATCGGTACAAAAATTTTTAGAACATTATTAGTATCTCTAAAAATACTAATTTGGGCTATAAGAAGTATTTAAAGAAAGCAATTACAAAATTTAAAACAATGGGGGATCCGTTTGTAGTAAAAACGTTAAAATTCTATCCCAGTATAAAAGAGTTCCCTATATATGTGATGTTTTTGAAATTGAATAGCGTGTCCAGGATGTAAGGAGCATTACTTTAACATGAGATACGGCTTAATACGTACGACTAAACACGCGTATAAGCTATGTGTCTAAATTGCATGGTTTTCAAAATATTTATAATTAAAGTTTTCAGTTCGTCGCTGCTTTTTAACTTGGGCTATTGTGTTCAGCAAGAACATTCTGGTTGACTGTACATCTTTGGTGACGGTATGACGCATATGATTTCAGAGCACCATTAATGAATGTTCTCACCTGATTATTATAAATAACCCCTAATTTTCATTTAGAATAAAAAGTTTATTCTTCTCTAAAATTTCTATTGATCTGTTAATTGTGCTAGTTTATAATTTGTGTAAAATAAAGACAGGGGTTTTACCTAACAAGTGCCATTTACAGTAAATTTGTATTATTAGATATGAAAACATTTTTTCTTTCTCTTACCTATATAAAATATAGTATAGAGAAAATTTTCGATGTCGGAATTTTAGTGGAAATACACGTTTTGGGAACCCTGAGTCCGAAAAACATGTTTTTAATAATTGGTCTGTCTGTGTGTGTGTGTGTGTGTGTGTGTGTGTGTGTGTGTGTGTGTGTATGTGTGCGTCTGTGTGTGTGTGTGCGTCTGTGTGAGTGTGTGTGTGTGTGTGTGTGTG
>JAHWXV010201900.1:0-10527 GCA_024586415.1 Phrixothrix hirtus | reverse complement strand
ATTAAAATAATAGACTGACTGAATGATAAATGACTGAATGACATGCTAATTTATTAAGTGGGCACGTGCCCTTGTGCCCTTTAGAACGAGCCGCCACTGATCTTGAATATAATTTAAACTTTTAAAAGGGCAACTGCTAAGGTGAAAAGTCAATATGCAATATGCAAAATACATGAAGGAATATAGAGTTTTTAAATAAGCAAACGAACTTTTTGTAAAGGTAGAATTTGTTACATTTACCAGGGCTATTAAATTAATATTGACTTAATTGTAAATTCTAGAATGTTACCGCTATAAGTTTGCTATGGTTTTGTCAGCTTCTCCGAAGGGTTACACACAGAATAAGTGAAATAATAAATGCCGCTAAACAGACATTAAAGTTGTTAAATATAAAGAGTTTCAATTACCTCCGGCTGCTTTGTTCTTTAAAACATTGAAGCATTCTTCAATGACATCCAAAAACAAAACAATAAAATTATTATAAATATATTTAGAAAACTTTAATGTCTGAAATTTAAAATATAAAAAGCGTTATAATTGAAATGGTCTTGTAATTTAACGTGAGAAAGGTATAGGAGCAACGTAGAGTTTTATGTCGCTGTTTACGAGTTTAACTGAAAGTTGACATTGTAGATGGTGCTGTGTAGGTCCTATAATGAAAGCAATAATATAGAAACAATAAAAACGACACATAACAAATATCGTCCTGATCAGAACCTCAATGGATTAGTTATTGCTTGGAAATAGGTTAGTGTTCTTATTTATGGTCGGTTAATGGAGCAAGGTATTATCAGGTGGCTATGACTTAGCTAATTGTTTTTTTGGATAAGCGATTAGTTGGCCGACCAGCCGGCGACCGGTGAGTTACATGTGATAACAAGGAAGTGCTTCTGACACATTCCTTTAGAATGCGTCACAACAGTGGTGATCAATACCATTTTTGTAGGTTAAAAGTTTTAAAAATTAAAGACTCGTTTAAATTTAATGATTCTTTAAAATTTACATACCAATTTAAATCTCCTGGCATTTACGACATTAATAAAACCAAACTCGTGTTGATTACAAATTATGAAATTAATGATTGTTTAATTTAATCCTTACAGTATGGGAAAAAGCTCGGCTAACCTAATGGTTTCTGTTAAATAAAAAATGAAACGTAAAACAAAAAGGAACTGAACAATTTAAGGAATGAAAACTGTATTTTTGTTCTTTGTATTCGTATCAACAAAAACGTAATTCTCGGTAGCAGCAACCTTGTTTTGACTAAGTTTTTTTCTTAATTAAAACATAAAACATTCATGAACATATTTCGGTCCCGTACTTGGCATTTGCCGCATACCTTGCCTTTGCCAATGTGGTAATTAAATAAACATTATAAAATTCTCGAATTTGTTAAAGTGTGGGATTTTTCGTGTTTAATTACGGCAGACATCACCGCCATGACTTTGAAAACTTCATTATCATAAACGTTATGTTATACCAATATGAGTATCTCGCATGCGCTTACAGTGAAAACTCGATGAAGCAGCTAATTTTGAACCGAACAAATTAATACAGACTTTAATTTTAAATGCGGCCACTGTATACGGATGATGTAAGCCAGGTGTCTGAACAGCTTACCTTTATCCTATTAGTAATCTAGTTCAGTTGCTTACAGCTTAATTGGCAGTTTAAGAGTAGTATCTGCACGATTGTTAGTTAATTAACCTACTGTTACAAAAACTAAAAAATTCAAAGATTCTAGGTTAAATTTTTTTAAAAGTCGTAGATAGTTACAATTCCCTTAAAGGGCGATAGCAAGAAATTGCTAGAAAATTGTTAAACTTAATAGCAGGAAGTTGTAAAGTTAAGTGAGTAGGAAACAAACAAAACACTTCCTGTCTGTTGATTCTTGCAACCACTAGGAATTTAAAAAGTTTGAAGTTTCGGTTTATTCAACTAGGTGAGCAAGAAATAAATAAACTTGCGATGTTCAGTTACAGATTCATGTCTATGATACCGGGTGATTGTATTTGTTTGTGATTTTTTTATTAATTATGTTGGCAGCAGTATTTTTTGAAGTTTTAAAATTAAAATTAGTGACAACTAAATCAGTGGCGTTCATTTTTTTGTATAATAAAATTGAAACTATCAAATTGTTTTAAAGTTAATATCACCATTTATTAATTAATTAATTTAAATATAGAGTATAGAAATCTATTGAGACAAAATATAGGGCGCATGATATAGATAAATTACAGTTAAGCATATTGTGGCAATTACTTAATCAATGCAGTTAAAAGAATCACAAACAAATACGACCACCCGGTATATTGACATATTAGAAAATAGTATTAAAATATAGCCGTGTTTTTAACTTGCTTCATAAAAGATTTTTTACAGAAATCATAGAAAAGCTTTTAATTAATGTCCTTGAAAATGCTGTTCGAATTGATTCATAATATTTCGAAATATTCTAATTTGATGCCTTGCTATTGTAGAATTTCCGGTAGATTAAATTTCTAGCATTTGTATATTTACGAAATCAAAGCATTTTGTCAGTTTTTTGGCGACATTACAACAAAATCCATTGATCGTCGCTCATTTTCATAAGTTCTGCTTCCATTTTTTAGACAAACAAAACCTAGGATCTTACTAACGTAGCCCCAATCGCTGTTTTTGGCCCGATAGCCGTTTTCGCATTGAATAATACTATTTTTCTTAATCGTACTAAAGGTTTTCAATATATAAACATTACTTATTAGTTACTGTTAGTAAAAACCAGTAGGAAGTAAGGGATGCAGGAATATACCATAACACGCTTGAAAACTATTCTCATATTAAGGAAGTGTGTGCCTGTTTATTTCTGAAGACGCCACAAAAATCCCCAGTTATGATCTTGATCTAAATATCGTCAATTTCCTATTTTTTATACTGAATATTATAAACTTTTGTTTCGGGCCAATAGATCTAAAAAATTCCAAATGGTTTGTAATGATTTATACGAAAAATCGGTTACCATGTAAACAAATTTTACTACAAAACATGGAATAATAATAAAGTGTTGCAAAGGTCATAAATCAAAGAAAAACCATCACAATATTGATTGTTATCAGAAAATGTTTGTTTATATATTTAAATTAAGTGAAGTTGTAAAGCAGTTTTTTACTTCCGCTAAGTCTCATTTAATTTATGTACTGATGTATCTAAAATCTTTTAATGGCCTTCTGTATTTCAGTATGATGTAATGGTGTAAATTTCATACAATCACGTATTGAAGAATTTATTAAGGTTCTAATTTAATTAGAATGGTAAATATGAATGAGCTTTGAAAAGGCGGTATTCATTCCAATTAACGCATCAGTGGTTACTTCATTTAGAGCAGAGATTTATAAAAATAATTGTGCAGTAAACTTCGCGATTTTATGCTTTTTTGAATTAGTAAAAGTTTTCAGTTAACTAAATTTGATTGAAATAAATGTACAGATATTACGTTGTCGGCAAATTTTTTAGAAGATGTCTTTATAATCTGGATTTCTATAGAAAAACATTTATAATTTATTTTATTTCAACGATAAAATTGTCTAGAAATTTTTAGATTTCTTCAGAATTTAGCGGTTCTTATGTAAACACGTTTAGTTTTAGATTTATCGTATACAGGGTGTCCGCAATATAAGATGCATTACTTTAACGCAGAAACATCTTAATATGCCCAACAAAAAAAGTATAAACTATGTGTCTAAATTGCATAGTTTTCGAAATATTTGCAATTAAAGTTTACAGCCCGCCCCAGCGTTTTAATTTGGCTTGTCAACTTTACATCTTTACGAGTGCCGAAACCGAACGAACGATTTCGGTATGACGCATACGATTTATTAATAAATATTTCCAGATGTTATTAAGAATATCCGCTAATTACCGTTTAAAATGAAAAAATTTATTTTCTTGCTTGAAAGTCCTAGTGTATGTTAATTGTGCAAGTTTATAAAATCTTTAAAATAAAAATAAGGTTTTTATTTAATATATATCATTTTTAATATGTATACAATTTGTCGGCTTGAAACAAGACTATCTTAAGTTACAAATAATTAAAACTGAGAAATCTGAGATTGAAAAGTTACAGAAAGTAGTGCATTTATATAAGATAAAATGTTTCTAAGTAAACTGTGACTTAGGATGATTTTATATTGTTCTACTTGAACTGCTTTACAATATTCTGTAGTTAACTCAGTTTTCACAAAAATTGAACGTAGAATAGTTTTGCTCGAAACCGACGAATTGTATTATTGCATACGGACACATTTTCGTAAATAACTTTCACTTTTACAAAGCCGCTGTAACACGACGTTAATTTTTTTGATAAATATGTTCATATTATTATCTACATCCCTTTTTTTGTGTGTATTTGAAAATAGTTAAAAATCTAAACGATAAATGAATTTCATTAAAATTTTGCGTAATTTATATTCAATCAAAACTATGTTCATACAAATTAATGTCAATAAAACATGTCAATTTAAGCTATTTATCAAATAATTTTATAATAATTATTCGTAAATAATTCTAATGAATAAGCAATAGTGTTTTACCACATACAAACTTAGATGATTTAAAGAAATAAGTTCAACTATTTTTTATAAAACAGCTGGCGACCTTGACTCGCAAAGGTATTCTAATAGTAAAGGTAGTATGATATGTTGTCAACAAAAACAGTCATATTTATTTTGTAGGTACGTTTTATAGTAAAGGATATTACAGGTCTGTATCCATGATAGATTTTTACGTGAAAATCTACGAAATTTTTTTTTACCTTAGACTAAAAATTCCTACAGATTTATATTCACAGAGGGCTTGGGTACACGTGTGTTAAATAATGCTTTTTATATCGCGGACACCCTGTATTTCAATATCGAGTGATATTACAGACTAACATATCATCTGTGCCACCCTTACCACTCGACTTTTACTTAATAATCTACGAGGGAGATTCTTCAAACTCCGATCCTTCCGGTAAACGGTCAATCGAGTGGTAGGAGATGGGTATGCGCGGAGGGCGACTGCGCATGACCCCCACTACAGCTACTGCCACTTCCAACGTTATTACACCATTGTGAGTTGCGTTTCAGCCACATAAACATAGCTACTACTTGACTCGCCAAGTGCGAGTTTTTTAGTATAAATGATCGAAGAATGAGGTGGATGGACGGTGAAAGCTATGAGTGACGATGTGGTGCATGAATGATGTAGGAAATTTAGAAAAGACCAAAGGGGGACAAGATTCCAAGTCTGTTGCAACGAGTTGACTAAGTGGTTCGAAAACAACAGGGGTATCATAAGCGAGTTGTGCGTGGAATTTGTGGCAACACTCTATAAAGAGAGTATTGCAGATCTTGTCTGCAGATATGACAAATTCCTCAAACTTTACAGTGATTAGGTTGAATAGTAACCATTTAGTTATTTACACTTGTCTTGGTTATATGGACCATCGGTGGTTGAAAAAAACGAACTTGTATATTGAAGCTGGTACAATTTCTGTTCCACATGAAAATTCAGCTATGTGACTTTCGAGTTACTCAACCGATGTTTTGGGATTGACGGAGCTATTTCCAAAAGATTACAGCGTACACGACAAAATAAAGTGTATTTACAGACCAGCACCTCAAAAACTATCTCAAAAATATACCATCGACTCATGCGAGTTATCGAGAACTTGGCTCCAAAACTATTGCACACCGTGCGATGTTGTTGAAGAAGAACGGTGTGCACGCATGTGCGCATTATCGATTAAATTCGCCAAATGAGCGTCCTGATTGTATTATTAATAAGGCGACATCTATTGTCCCCTAAAATAAAAACGTAATCTATAGTTTTAAAAAAAGATATTAGAAGAACGTCGAAACGTGCTGGAGGTTAATTTAGAAACAGCTTCTATAGTACCATAAATATAAATTATGCAAAACACAGTGAAAAATTCTACACCAATATGTTCTTAATTATTTAAATCAAGAATGCTAAACAAACAGAAGCAAAAAGGAAATCTTAATTCAAGTTACACCATAAACCGTAAAAGCTACTAAATGCGAAAGTGTAAATTGCCATTCCTCTATTAAAAGTTATTGGGCAAAGGCGATGAGAACATCTTTCAAGAGTTCTTTGATTGCGAAATGTCTAACGAAAACGAAACTTAAATGCTAAAGTGTTTGCTGCTCCTGTCTAAATCCAAAAACTCTAAAATTTGGCCAGCCGATGAAGTAAACTCTAATTATTTTGAAGTTTTTTGAAAAACTGTCTGAAGGAAATCGGATTCTGAAAGAATATCAGATTTTATCGGACCATCAGTTCTACGTCAGAAGAGAAATCAGAAGACAAAAGAGAAATTTATTTGTGTAGTTTCTCTAATGCAAGACAAAAAACAGAGATACATTTTCTTAAAATTTTTGGTCTTTACGATTTGTATCTAATGCATGCATCGTACAGGACAGCAGAGACAAAGAATTTTACGATATGTTTTGGTATTAACACATGCACCATTGTTGGGCAAGGCTCAGGGTAACAAATATTATGCGCTAAGAAAGACGGACTATGGCATTGCTATCGCCACAAGCTTCGAAAATTAGTAAATTAGTGTCATGTGAAAAAACGTGTTTAAAAATGTTTGATAGTGGTTACTGGAATGCTTTATCCAAATTGGCAAGATCATGCTTAAGTTAAAGAGCTGACATATCGATTTCTTACAGCTGTTGGGTGAACGTAATTCTCGGTTTTTCTTTGGGTGCTGACCGCTGGGTAGTATCAATTTTATTTAAAGAGCATGGCCAAGAAAAATATATTAAGTACATAAAACAAATTAAAAAGTTGAAAAGAAGACTACAAGTCCTATTAAAAAATATTAGGTGCAACTACCCCAAGAAGAATGGGATAGTTCAATGTTGTGATGGTAAGCTTCGATTCTATCTGTACTTGATGGTAAAATGGGCGTTACCTGGCTTTTGATGACGTAAATGAATGTATTGAAAAATTGTTGATATTGGTTACTAAAATTATTGCCGAAGAAATGACAAGTTAAGTTAAATCTGTCTTCGGGTGAACATAAATAATTGAAAATAAAAGCTGATTGTGCTGAATAGCACCAAAATTTAAGTGTTACATAAATTTCACAAAGGAATTCAGTTTGTTATTATTCTACCGATAAAATAGTAACACACAACCAGTATCTTTTGATTTTGCGTTATAATGAAAGCGTTGATATTTGCGCGAATGACGCGCCAGCTTCGTTAGCGTAGTGGTTAGTATGTTTACCTCTATGCCCAAAGGATGCTGATTCAAACTAGCACAAAGTCGGTAAATTTTTCAGTGAATGATAATTTAAAAATGTATCTAGCTCACGGATAAGGAAGTAGAATCGTAGCTCCAGTGCCAACGAGATGTATGGGACGTTAAAAATCCCTACTGGGAGTGGAACTTCTCTAGATTCTGTAAAATTCTAGTAGGTTTAGTGAAATGACCACAGCATTTGAAGCCAAAAGGGACAAGGAATTTCCTCGTTCTAAACCCTCAGCTACAAAACAAACTTGCATAAAATCGTTTTTCGTCAAAAAGCCTTTGTTATCTTATCTGAATCCGATATCCGTGACATTTTGAGATTATCTCAGCTTGTTGCTTACTTTGGATTTTCAAATTTATGAAACCATATACTAGAAGTTCATTGAACAGTTAAACAATGAACATCTTTTGTTTTTAACAAAAATCGATATTTTTATATGAATTAAGGTTTATAGCAATTAAGTACCAATGCGATACATAAAGGGTTGCTTAAAATATAATGTGAATAATACAATTCTCTTGATTTTAGAAGTTTTTTTTGTGCGGCGATTTGGTTGCGGTTCTTTATTCATGACTCTGGCGCCAGAGTTGGCGTGAAGGATAGTCACCAACAACTTCCAAGTGTCGCAGTTTTTGATTCGCGCGCAAGTTTTTCGGCACCATCTTACATTTTGTTAAAATTAAACTGACGGTTTCGCGATTGCCATTAAGACGTTCAACAATCCCTTAATGATCAACAAGCTTCGGTTCACCATTTTCGCTTCACATCAATTACCGCCATCGTTTTCGGTCGACTACATGCTGTACTACTTGAATAGCATTATGCGCTTTATTTTATCTTCTTTGTACGTTTATTTTAACATTTTTACTATTTCTTCCCCGATTTTCTCGAGTTGAACAACCTTTAGGTAATGTAACATATCGGATACCGGGTTCAAACACTTGCACTTAAATAAAACTAAAAGGGCTGTGAAATATTGGGATTAAGTATGGCTACGCAGTCACACAACCATGTTCGTAGTGTTCTCAGATTCAGACTAAAGAAATATGTTCACGTAATTAATTGCCATACATCTTTGCCCAACGAATACATAATATCAAGAAGAGACTAAACTATATGAAATCTAAATGGGGTACACTACGTCAGGTAATGGCTCTGCCGAATTCAATATGCACTTACTCTGGACCGCTACCAACTTCGATTTAGTGAAGCTGTTTTGGGAATAGTGTTCAAGCTGGTCCGGTGTTTGATCAAAGAATTAATTCATATTTTTAAATGGTTCGTTGCTATACGAATATAACTTCAATATAGATATCAATGTAACCTTTTGTTTTTATAAAACAAACTTTACATACATAGTTATATTAAAAAAGTAATATTTCATTTTCTCGAAATTAATTGATTTTCATAGAATTAAAAAGAATTAGGTATTATTAAACTTTCCAGTTAATATCTTTATTGTATTCTTTTGAATTCTCAAACGGAAGTTTAACTTAAACTTTTAAAATAAATATTATTAATTAAATGATAAAATTATAAATACTTACCTGCGTTCTGAAAGTTGGAAACCATAACTAAATAATTTTATAATTTTTACTACCTAGTTCCGTTTTTTCCGATATAAATCTTGCAACTTGAATTAATTCCTCATCATCACTACTTTCAGAAAAATCTAAAATTTCCAAAACGCAAGCTAAAATACCTTCTAACGTTCAAACCACTGAGCACAAGTTTAAACTTCGTACAGATTTTTATTTTAGAAATATCAAGTTGACAGATAGTTACTAAAGTCATAATCAGTAAAGAGGAACTCTATGTCATAGTAACTGAATCCAGTAAAGGCAGTCGAACAATAACTTTGAATATCTTATCAGTAGAACAGACAAAGACGAAATTAGATATTGCATGCGCTTTGAAGATTATTCTTAATAGACATACGTTTATCAGATACACTGTCATTTGACAAGCATTGTAGATAATATTTAAACATAACACTTTAATTCAATTTATAAATTAAATTGCTTTCAACAGTTAATTTATTTTTGAAAACAGTGCTTTTTTGAACGAATCATGCCTGTACGTGGTAAAACACTAAAAAACCAGTTCCAACGTAGTATTAAATTTATTGAATTATTTTGAACGTGAAAACGCTTACGGTGGTTACCTAATTTCATTATAACCTGTAAAAAAGGTAACTAACTTTATTATAAGATATATTTTAACAGCGTGTAGCAGATGCTCTTGAAGTAGATACAATATTAGTATGCCAACAGCTTTGGCATGTGTTATGATTACTGATTTTATTGTGGCAACCAACGTGTTAGGAATATTGTAATCGGATCTTGATAGTTTGTTAATTGAAAATATAGTTGTAGATTCTTATTATTTAAAATTCGAATAAAACTATGCTGTTTTCTGTTAATTGTAGAAAATTAAATATAACTTAGTAATAAATTTTGCTATTTAATAATTACAAAACATTCTGCGCAAGGTTTATAAAAATTAATCTGTATATTAAAAACCAATTACAGTTTTTTGGTGTTAACTCATTGTTTTATAATTAAGCCTCCGCTGGGACGTAATTTCACTATTGTAAAAAATAATTAAACAAGCTTAATTGCAGAAAGTTACTCATTTGCAATGGGTCTAAAACTCATTTCATTTATTGTAACATTGTACATACAACATGGGTAAAAATTATTTCAATGCAGATTTAGAAACAAATTTCTAATATTACTTTGCCAATAAACACTACTTAACTTAATAGATACTTGTGATTTAACAGTTTTCCAAATTTGAAGTGATGTTCAAATCAACAATTTTAAAAAATTCACAAATATTAAATACATGCACTCAGATTTCATTCCGAAAATCTTGGAAAAGCTTGGGCTATGGCAAAGGTAAATTAAGGACAACCCTAAATACAAAAACTATTGTTAAGTGTTATGGTAATATAATTTACCAACAACATTTCTGAAATAATTGCATTGTTATGGAAGATATCTGTTGTATATTAAGCGTATAGCTATTGTAATGAGACTAGCTAATTATTTTTACAATGTTTATTTATATTCACTAAAAATTTTACAAGTAACTATGTGCACTAATTTATTTTAAATATTTGATTATTTATTTTACAATGCACCAGTAGCAAACATTTATTTATAATTCTATTTATGTATATTTATATTTATATCAGTAATGCACAGTACAAGATTCTAACA
>JAHWXV010201876.1:0-17441 GCA_024586415.1 Phrixothrix hirtus | reverse complement strand
ATTAGGAAAACACTTTCTGGGCCTAAAATTAAACATACCTGATGTTCTGGTTGCTTTTTTGCTGGAACAGTCTTTCCTTTGCGAGACGTATATTGTTTGCTGGACACTTTAAGCTTTTGTTGGACATTAAATTTAATTCCAGTTCTGTATTTTTTATTTTCATCATCGCTTTCTATATTCATCTTATTGTTTATATTACGCACAAACAAAACAGTTTCAAGAGAACAAACACTGTGAAATGGATGATGCAAGTAAACCTAATGAGCCACATATAAACGTAAAAGCAATACTGGTGGCACTTTGCCCCTTTAATACGAAACGACGCTTGCGACTTACGCAGGTGCGCCACCTGCTGAGCCAACTACAGAAATAAATATTCGTTTGGAACTTAGCCCTTTCTAGGGGACATGAAGTATGGTATGTAACATCTTTTTAAGGAAAATAATAAAATTTCCTGTTTTTGGTACTTAACCCCTTATTCAAGTCTACTCTTAATTTGTGGAATCGTGTTTGAATTAAACTTTTATTATGAACAGAGGCCTCTTCGATGATGGTTCGTAATTATATTAATGTTTTAAATATTGGTCTTGATATTGGTAAATTTCTAGATTTAGCACCTATAAACCAATTTTGTTAATTTCCGTATTTTCAGTTGCGCGGGGTCTGCGTTTTGAACACGAATGCTGTGCATTAGTACTGTTCTTTAAAACGAGCCTTGTTTTTCAAAATATAATACACCTGTGTTTTTCCGCAGTTAAATTTAACGGTGAGTTGCTTAGCGCTTAAACCTTCAGTTTTGTGGGTTTTTATTAAGTTAATTTTTTCTGTAAGTATAAGAGTGTTATACATGCGATTCATTTTTATTTAATAAAAAACAAAATCTAGTTAAAAATAACAATTGTAAATGATTTGAAAATTTAAAACAATTTTTTTATTCGCGGACGTGACGCGTTAGTTACAAACACCACGAGATACTTGCAACCGTATCGGTAAATGTACAATATACGCACGTGCTTAGGATTGAAAGTGCATGTGAGTCATTTCAACTGTTAATTCTGCGTTTTAGCAGAATAATATGAATAAGTTCCTTTTGAAGTCTGTTAATAACATTAAAAAGTCTCGCGGTTAAATTTAATACACAAATATAATTTTAATTCCTTCTAATACATTCATACATATTTATGCATGTTTAAAGCATAGATATTATTTACAATACGTACATGCAGACACAATTTTCCGTATTTTTCGGGTTAAATCTATTCCATCGGACCTATATTTCCTTTCCGTGTTCGCGTTAAGCAGTTTCCGGCTTAGCCTATGTATTTTCCCTATAATTTTCACGGGACTGTACATAGTTTCTGGAATAAGCAGGATTCCGTCTTTTCCAGTTTTCGCCTTAGACAGTTTCACTGTGCACTTATTTATTTAAATATTTATTTCACACTACACTTACAATGTTTAAATTTCTATTCATGTATAATAGTAAGTAACAGGACGATTCTGATTAAAACTAAAACGAAGGGAATTGAATATGCTATTTATGCAGAAAGGATAAATTCCAGATCAATAAGGAAGAAATCTATAATAAAATTAGTTATAATAATGATGTAATAAATTGAAATGCCATGACTCATTTCTGACCTTTAATTTAATAGACAGATATCGGTTACCAAAATGAGTCATTTGTGATTACATCATTTATCTTAATTATAAGGAACCTTCTGAATTGTTCCGGAATGTTCCAATGAGTTTTGATTGTTTCTAATTTTTGTTGCACTGCCCCCTCCTTAAGACTATTACGTCATGTAACAGTGACCTTGGACTTTGTACTTGCGATGGTTCTACCTTTATTTGCTAATGTCGCAATCTGCACTGCGTTCCACATTTGCAGATTTCGTCGTTGGAGGACTTCCTCTTGAATTCCAACTACACCCCAGGATCTTAATACCAGTGCCAAGAAAACAATACTTCCAACATGTTACGTACCACACGCCAGTTAAGCTGATCTGAACCCCAGCCGAGCTTTGGTGTGATCAACTTCCACAAGACTTCATAACGTGACGCTTGATGAAATAATGCTTTAGTCACAAGGTAGTAAATACTTCGCATACCTTGGCAGTGACAGCATAGTAACTGATATGCTTTCCAATTTTTGGCTCTTGCTGCTGTATTTCTTCTACTACACTCAACTGCGATGCCACGGGACATTCGAACGTCTTTAGAGACACAATGGGCCAGGAGGTACTCCTTTGATACATAAAACAGATTTCTATATTCCTGTGATAACTGCAAATCAAGCTTTGTGATGTCTCGAATAGATTGACAAATTCGCTAAATAATTGTTTGCTGTTCTTGACTTGTAATTCAACATGGTTAGCCCTTTGCTCCCATTCTTGCTGTTCCAGTTCTGCATTTCTCCCAGCGCATGGGGTTAACCAATTCATGTGATCCTCTTTATCACTTTATACGGACTTAGACCTTTGCAATTAGGGACATAGACCTCCTTATCGTTGAGGCTGGTACAACCAGACTAGATTATTGGGTTCAAATCCTCATGTTTTCGAAATTTCATCATACTGGAATTTCATCCGATCGCTGACAATCTGGATGTTATTGCGAACTGTCTCTTGAATTAGTATCCTTCGTAGACTTTCAGCATACGCATTTTCAGCAACCACCTCCTCTCCCAGCTTACTACCAAACTCAAAATCATATGCTAATCTAATTTAGCGCCCAAACAACACTCTAGCTAGGGTGTCTCCTATCGTTTTGTTTACAGCTGATCCGATGTCATCATGAACAGATGTAAGTATTGGTCCCAATATCTTTGATGGTCTGAGATAACTTTTGACAAATATTTTTCTATTGTTCGATTCATATGTTCCACTATTCCATCTGACTGTGGATGAAGAGCAGCTATTCTAGTTTTGCGTATCTTCAACAGCTAATAGAGACTTTGGAAGGTTGACTCAAAATTTCTTCCTCGATGTGAATGTAATTCCAAAAGAATTTCGAAATGGCTAAACACTTCTTTCACCAAGGTCTTGGTCACTATAACTGCCTCTTGGTTTAGGAGAGCGTTTGCTTCGGTCCAATTACTAAAATAGTCCATTGCAACTAGGATGTATTTATTTCCTGCTTCGGTTTCTGGAAATGGACTAGCTATATCGATGGCTATTCTTACAAAGGGCTACCCAGATTATATTGCCGAATCGGTGTTTTTTCCTCCCCAATGGACAACTCCCAAATGCGCATATTACACATTTTCGACATCAACTTTGCAGTTCATCCAATAAAATCTCTCACAGATCCTTTCCAGATTTTTTTACTCGCATACGCTCTTCCGATCGAACATCATGCAGTTATTTACTAAAAATGTCCATTGCAACCAGGATCTATTTGTTTCTTACTTCGGTTCCTGGAAATAGACCAGCTACATCGATGACTACTCTTTCAAATGGGTCACCTACATTACATTGTCACATCAGTGCTTTTTGCCTCACAAATGGACCATTTCCAGCGGCGCATACCTATTTTCGGCACCACTCCTTAACATCATTTTGCAGTTCATCCAATAAAATCTTTCATGGACTTTTATACCCATATGCCCTCTAGATGTACCATCACGCAGTTGTCGCAAAATTTCCGCTACTCTGTTTTTCGGAACCATCAACTGCATTCGTTTCTTACTTCCATTATTTTCCAGGGCATTTTCAAAGGCCAGTCCTGAACTTGCAAGCAGTCCAATATGCTATAACAACTGGATTAAATGAAGCCATTTCCTCCCAACCTGGTCTTGAACCTTCATTTTTCCATTTTAATAACTTTAGGTCTGGGTCGCTTTCTTGATATTACTTGATATTATCCGGTTTCCAGTCATTGTTACTTACAGTAGTACGGTTGGTTCTTGAACTTTCGACTCCAACCCAGAGCAGTTTTTGCAATTTTCTGGGCAAGGCCTCTTGTTAAAGCGTCAGCATTTCTATGATTAATTCTGGCACGATGCTCAATTTCAAAGTCATATTCTTGCAGCCATTCAATCCAGCTCGATATGTGGCCTTCTGGATTCTTAAACTAGAAAAGCCATTTCAATGCTGCGTGATCAGTCCTCCATAAGAAATTTCGCCCGTAAAAGTACTTATAAGTGTTAAATATCCTTTATTGTCGCTAGCTATTCTTTGCGCGTAACACAATAGTACTTCTCAGGTTTGGACAATACCTCGTTAAAATGCCCAATTACTCGTTCTTGTCCATCTTGGATTTGCGATAGCACTGCACCGATGCCGACGTGGCTAGCATCGGTACCTAAAACAAATCTTCCCTCTATTTTAGGATAACCGAGTATGGGTGCAGTTACGAAGTTTATTTAAGTATTTCAAATGACTCTTTGAAGCTATTGCTCCATAAATATGGTTGGTATTCTTCGGTAAATCCACGTACAAATTGACGATAGTGCATAACACCAAGAAGCTTCGTAATTCATGATTATCTTTTGGTTGTGGCCATTCTCGTACGGACTGAATTTTCTCTGGATCAGTTGTTACGCCTTTTTCAGAGACTACATGACCCAAGTATTTTACTTTGATTTGAAACAAATTGCACTTTTTTGGACTAAGCTGTAGATATGTATTTTATACCACGTACTTTGAACCACCCCTTTGAGATTTTTCAGGTATTCATCAAATGTCTTTCTAATAACTATAACATCGTTGAAGTATATTAAACATGTTTGCCAAGACATCCATCCAAGGATCAATTCCGTTAACCTTTCAAACGTGGCTGGTGCATTGCACAAGCCAAAAGACAACACGATGAACTCCCAGACAGATCTAATGGATAAAGGCAGCCTCCTTGGTCGTTGACGTATTAGTTGGGCATCACCGGTATTTATTTTGTGTCACAACATTTATTCTTCCTTTCAAACAGTCGTCTGTGGCAAATATATCGTTGGATCAACTGACTTGCTTTGGCCTTTTGCTCAGGGGATAACCCGTTATCCAAGGATTTAAGTGTGGCATGCAGTTTAGATAAATTCTTTAAGGGCACAACCTTCTCACTGGTTTTTGTGTAACGTACCACAGATGAGATAGGTGTGCATGATCCTAATTCAGTGCCCTTTTTTAGAGTAATCTGGAATGTATTGACATTCATCAAGCAAACAGGTGTTGTTTCTTTAGCCTCGACCAGCACTCTTCCAGCCAGAATACCTCTAACAATATTTATGTTGCTGGTTTCTATAATTCCTATACACCTTACCCGGAAGTCTGCATCCGGTTGGCCCATAACTATTGTTTCACTGCTTGGTGGTAATATCACTTCTTCTGCCAGGATTATTTTTATTGCATGGTCAGCTCATTTATTAATGGGTATCTCTTCATCAACAACTCATATGATGTGATTCTTCAAGTTTAAGGCGAAGCCAAACTCATATTATATCCATATTTAATATAACAGGTTCCTCAATATCAGCTGCTAGCACATGATGCGTTAACTTCCTACAACCGATTTCAATATCTGTAATAATTGCACCATCAATGCTTGTACAATTTCCTGTAGCTGTACGTAATGGCAGCTGTGAAGGCAGTCATCTTCTATTGCCAACAACGTTTGGTTTTACTATTGTCTTTGTAGCTCCTGTATCCAGCAGCATTTGGTAATTCCTTCTCGCAATTGTTCCATTAATATAAAGACTATCCAGTTTATGTTTTAACAATGCCACTTGGATGGTGATTTCCGGGACATGGCTAGCAGAGATTGATAGTAGTCCCTTCAAATCGATCCTTTCTAGTTTTCCTGGTGCTTTGTATTATCAGCGATACTGCTCATACCCTGTTGACAATTTTTCTGTGTATATTTCCATTTAGCACACTTCGAGCATCGTGGTTTACATCATCTTGGCCTTTGGGCTCTAATTATTTTAAACACTGTTTCTTCTAAAGTCTCAGAACTAGCTTTATCTTCCGCAATAGCTCGCACACGAACATAGCCCTTCGATGTTTGTTTGGCAGCTTCAAATTCCAGTGCATGAGCCAATGCATTAGCAAAGTCAAGTGGATGAGCTAATCCAAGTGCCTGATGTGTATCGGAATCCCTAAGACCATCTACAAATGTTTGCACCCCAATTTGTTCAATAAAATTTTCTAGAGCCGTTGGGTATGCTAATATTACTAGCCGTGAAATTTCAGTTTCGGGTTCTTGGGGGGTTCTCTCCAAACTTCTGTACATGATTTCTTAACTGGGCACAGTAGACTTGTTGCAGATGTTTATCTCCATAGCGCATTTCCAATCGTGAAATAAGGTAGGTAATTGAAATTATTCTATAGATCATCCGATATAGTTTGAAGAATATCTATCCACATAGTTACTATAAGGCAGTTGCTTTTTCTTCAACTATTCATTATAACATTATTTTTCTTAAATCTCGGTATTTTCGGTGAATTGTAGTAATTCAAATTAAATTATTTAAATTACACCTCTCAACTGTAAGGTCTTTGGTTATAGAATCCTCAAATGTGTTTAAACATTAAAATTTTAATTATAAAATTATGTCGGAGTACGCCCCTGTTCTTTGAATATCAAGTAAATTCGACGCAATATTGGTAGATATGCGCTAAGGTGAAATTTGACTCAGTATAAGCTTATTATCACACATATAGTGACCTCCACTCTGCATGTAGTTTTTCGAAACAGTTTAATGTATTGTTAGTTTTATTTCTTTTGTTGCTTTGCCATGTGATTGTTTATCATGACGGGTAAGTTTGATTTTGAATTAATTAAGATCGTAATTAATTTCTTCTCATTGTCTATAGCAATTCCAGTAGGACTCATTAATTATAGTTGTCTTTAATAAGTAAATAAAAATGAAGTTTACCATCATTTGACGTGTTCACGTATAGAAACCTAATTAACCAAATAATTAGTTTTGACGACATGGTTTGGGATAATTCCACTGAATTGAGTTAGTTTGGCTGTCTTTAGTTTAACAAAAGTCCACATTTGGTCGGGAAAAGGAGCAGGTGAAGTCTACCGTTTCACTCTTGCATATGGAACTGAGGTGAGTCTGTCTTTATTAGTTGCTTTATAAGTCGACGTCATAGCTTTGAAAATAGTATATTGATAAATATTAACTATTGGAATGAAAATTCATTAAATTCAAAGTGATATTGAACATCATAATGAAGCAACTTCAAAGATCTACTGTTAGATAACGTTTCTTTGTCATAATTAATTAAAATACCTTTTTTAGTAATTTAAAATAATTTAACGTAAATATAGTAGCTTATGATTTAAAATAATTTGTTTTTGCTATTTGGTTATCACAAAGCTTTATATGAAATTTACTATCACAAATTATAAATAGAATTTAACTTAAAACTTTCTAGATCTTAATCGAGTTATATATTTGAGGTGTGACATTAAAATTTAATTTGCAAATGAAAATTCAATGACTATAAATTCTTTTAATGTAACTACAGCAAGTATTTAGGTATTTTATTTAAAGTAAATAAGTACAAAATTTATTTAAACTAAATGATTATAAAATTTCTTTTGAATATTTCGCTTCATTATTTCTTGCTACAATATTTAACCTTTAAAATTTGCATTTTATAGCACCAGTCAAGTTATATTTTTGGAATATTGTTAACAATCAACAACTGTTCTTTTCTTCTCTAATGTATTTATTGTTAGATGATGTATACCTAATGCTATCAATTGTGTTTACTGTAATCTTGATTGCTATTTTGTTCATTTAAATTAGTTCTTGTTTTAACAAACGTTAATGGAGAAAGGTAGCCTTGTGTTTTGTTTCCAAATATTCAAATGTACTTTATTTTTGGCAATGTTGTTGTAACATAATTTGTCACCTCCATAAAATATTGGGTGGTCTAGATCCCATTAAGGTAAAATTTCATTTAACCTAGTTTGTTATTTTGGCATCTCGAAAGAGATAAAAATTTATATGTTGTGGTTGTTTTGTATTTATTGCCAACATTTACTGAAGGTAATAAATGTGTATCTGTGATACTTGAGCTGCATTTCTTTTCTTGTTTCGAGAACCTCTCTTTTATGTAGGATAGGTTAGCACAGGGACCTGGAAGCCGACATACATTTTGTCATTAGAGATGAACGTACGAGATAGGAAGATACATTCAACTGGCGCTCTTTTCTTTTTTAGAAATACAATTTTTCTCTTCCTTTAGGTACTAAATGAGTAGCACGGTCGAAAACCAGGACCAGCGAAACAAAGCCATCCATGCCTCTCTCTGAGTTGATTTTACAGAGCTAAGCTGCGCTAATTTTTGTTTTATTGCAACATGGGCTGCCGATCCGGTTGCTAAAAGATCTTACGTGGCACCATCTATTTGATGTTGCAGCCACCATGAACTGTTTATGGTAATTGGGACAAGATGTCTTCCCATCATATGTGGGTGCTTTCACGTGTCTTCTACTGCTTACCATGCCATTTTCAATAACAGGTAAGTGATCGACTTGCTGTATAGGGTCCCTTGAAAACAGAAAGAGATAGAAAAAAGGTGAATGCATTTATGTGCTACTGTTTCAAGAAAACGTTATTGGTATAAAACATTTTTTAATATCTCGATTAAGACGGAAGATACAGGGTGATTTATAAAATTTGTCAATTTCTATTGTGGCTCAGTTATTTTAAAATGTATTGATATGGCGTAAAATGATTTTAATAGGAAATTTTTTTGCATTGTTAATACATTTAGGATATAACACACACACACTCGCATTTTTTTAATGCCCTATATATTTTTACATATTTGAATTCTGTGTGAAATTGCCTTTAAAATGATATGTAACACTTAATATTATGAATGAAATACAATAAAGAGAAAAGCAAAAGCAATATTTTATTTTTTATTCAGAATCAGTAACGTCACGAACATGCATAATATACTTATAAATTGCAATCAAAGAGTGCTACAAACAACAAATAAAACAGCATTACCTTGTTATTAGTTGGTATAATAAATGATATAATTTAATTTATAAACAGTGCTGTGATTACATCCAGGTAAATCAAATTAATCATAATATTGTATGAAAATTATGAAAAATATGATATGATAAAGATCTATTATGAATGTGGAGAAAATGCAGATATAGCATCCGATCTTTACTTCAATAGGTATTTATATTATGAATCGTTTTTTAGATAAATTTATATATCAGTTTAATTTTTAAGGTTTCCCAAAAGACGACTGCCGAATAAAACTATTTTTGCAAGATTAAAACAAAATTTAATCAATTATGGTTCCTTCAGCAGTAAAAAATACAATAAGAAAAATGAAGAGGTAGATACTACTAACATATTAGGTTTAATTGAAGCCAATCCTAAAGTTTCATGTAAAAATATTACTCAAAGTGTAGGTGTGTCAAAAACTAGCACTTACAGAATGCTTAAAAATAATAAATATCATTCATACAAAATTTCAATAATGCACTCACTTTATCCAGATGACTACAATCGAAGAATAAGTTTCTGTGAGTGGTATTTAGAAAGAATTGAAAACGATCCAGACTTTGGTCGGAAAATTATATGGACTGATGAAGCACATTTTACAAATTTACTCGCCAAAACAATCAGCATTAGACAGTTGAAAATATTCATCCTACATTTTAGCCTCAAACACAGGGGCGTTTTGGTTTTAATATTGCCTGCTTTATACTAGGCAGTAAACTAAAATTTCTAATATTTGAACAAAATTTAACAGCAAACAGATATATTAAAATTTTGGAAACTACCCTACCTCAGCTAAGCCAACATTCCTGAAGAATTATGAAACATCTTTTTTATGCAGGATGGGCACCTGCACATAATGCATATATAATGACATTTTCTAGAAAATCAATTTAACAGAATTATTTCAACAAACAACCAGACCCCTTGACCAGCTAGATCATCAGATTTAACAACTTTAGATTTTTTTGTGTGGGGATTTTTAAAAAACCTTGTATACAAGAATCATTCTGAAAATATTAAAGAACTGCATACTGCTGTCGCAGAAGGTTTTTAAAAAATTTGTGCTATACATTTATTAAATTCAATTAGGGCTGTTCGAAAATGATGTAGAACGTGCATTAGAGAAAGGGGCATACAGTTCGAACAATTTTTACAACTTAAACTTTATTTTCTATGTATTATACTATTATTTGCTTTGTTAGTTTGTTCTTGTTTGTTTTCTTCATAGTCTTAATAATTCATTGCATGCTTTCTTCATAAGTAATAAAAAATTACAGTAAAACATAAAACACTGCTGACTATTTTACTTACTGTTCAAAATCTTGTGTAATATATAATTTTAAAGATGATTTAACGCAGAATTCAAATATCTAAAAATATATGGTGTTCTATTTACAAAAATGTAAGTTTTTGTTACATTGCAAAATAACAAGCATAAAATATTGCTTTTGCTTTTCTCTTTATTGTATTTCATTCATAATATTAAGTGCTACATATCATTTTAAAGGTGTTCCATTTAAAAGAATTCAAGTTTGTGTTATATCTCTAAATTTATTGATAATATAAAAAATTGATCTAAGCTAATGAATGCTACATAAAATTTCCTACTACAATCATCTTGTCTCATATCAATACATTTTAAAATAACCGAGCCCCATGCACACAATAGGAATTGACAAATTTTATAAATCGCCCTGTATCTTCCGTCTCGATCGAGATATTAAAAAACATTTTTTACCAATAATGTATTCTCGAAAAAGTAACCCATTTTCAAGGTACTCTATAATTACATCAAAAATGGAACGCTCTGTACATTCACTTTTCTTGATTGTTCATGAGGAACTAACAACGCCTCCTTCTTAGGCATGCTGACTTCTTTATTTACAGTGAGGAGGATAAACTTTTGATGCAGTTCATTACATTTCTTGGTTCCCTCTTTATATTTTGATGACTTCTCACTGGTAATGTCTTTTATTTCTTTTGTTAGGTCCTGTTTCAATCTCATTTGACTTAATTTAAATTCCTCTTTTAATTTGCTTGTAATTTCTTCTTTTAATGCATTTTGACCTGAGTTAATTTCATTTTGTAATTTACTCTGGCCACCATTAATCAATAACATTTCCTCTTTTAATTTGTTTGTAATTTCTTTGTGCAATTTATTTTGGTTTGAATTTATGGATATAATTTCCTGCTTTAATTTGTTAGTAATTTCTTCTTACAATTTATGTTAATTGGATTCCATTTTTTTTTATAACTTAGTTTGATTGTATTTCATTTCTTCTCGATTGGAATCAATTTTATCCTGCATCTTTCACATTTCCATCAACGCTTCCATATTTTGTTTTTCGGTGCTTCTTGTCACTTATATATAAAAAACAATTAACATTAGTTTTCAATTAATAATAGTATGCGAGTTCAACTTTTAAAAACAAATTCGACCCCTGAACCAATGTAACAAAACTAGTTAATTGTTCAAAATCTTTATTTATATTCACTAATATTAGGATTATTTATTTACCCTTATTTATGTAAATATTTATTTCACAGTACACCAACAATAAATGTATATATTTCTATTTATGTATAACAGTAACTAACAGGACAAGATTCTAATAAAAACTAAAACTAAGGGAATTTAATCTGCTATTTATATAGACAGGGAAAAGGTCCAGAAAAGTAAGGAATAATCTAGAATAACTAGTCATAATAATGATGTGTTAAATTGTAATGCCATGACTCTTTGCTGACCTTGAATTTAATTGACAGATATTGGTTACGGCAAGGAGTCATTTGTGATTACATCATCTATCTTAATTATAAGGCACCTTCTGGATTGTTACAGAATGTTCTGTCGAATTCTTATTGTTTCTAATTATTGTTACATTATTTACAGCTAAGTTGCTTCATCAGAAATGGAATTTTAAACTCCCATAATCCACATCATAATTTTTTTATATTGTGTTTTAATATTTAAATAATAGCAATTTTTTGTTGAAGAAGAATTGAAAAATAACTGAGTATTATAACTAGTTTCTAGATATGAGCAATGAAGTTCTAAATAATTTATCATAAAATCTCTAAAAGTGGGGTCCTCTTTTAATTTTGGGTCCTGAAGCAGTTGCTTACCCACTTAATATATAATCAATCTGGCCAATTGTAGTGGAATAGTATAAATAAGAATTTATTTTGATTTCAAATTATTTTGTTCTTTCTTGATTGCTTAATATGAATGAGCGAGTCCTTAGGAAAAACGGTGTGAGAAAATATAAAGGAAAACGTAAGCAAAGAATAGAACTCATGTTTACTATTTAATAAATTAAGACCTTTTTAAAAGTGTAAATGAATAATTAGGAACTTTTAATTGTCTCAATTTCCTATATTAATCTTTAAGTACTATCATATTTTCAAGTAACACATTTACTATTGGTGGGGTATTTGGCACCTCACAACTTTTAGTCATAATTATAAGTACTTTTTAATACTTTTTGTTTTATGCAATAAAGCAAACATTTTTCTTAAAATTTAGATAAAAATTAATTTTATTTAAAATAAAACTTAAAACATTATTCATACAAAAGTATCAAAAAAGGCAAATTAATTTTACATTTATAGTATTAGGATATTGTGGTTTCATTTACTGTAAAAGAAAAATTGCTTTGGTATTAAATATAAAAATTTTGACGTTGATGTTTGTTGATAAATAATTTTTAGTAAACAGAGCGAGCTATTCTAAAAATTTAACATTTATATTACAGACCTATCCAAACATAATGCAATTTGTAATGCACTCAGAATGGTCCTTACAGACTTGCTGGTTACATCCTTTCCAAGTAATTTTTACCTTTTGGTCTTTTTTCCTTGCACTTATATGGCAGATTTTGATAACATTTTTGTGTTATGTGTTATTGTTGTGTTCTTTGCCTAGACTAATATAAAATTCTCTTTGAGTTATTTTAAATGTATCATCTGACGTACCTAATAAAAGTATAACTACTGACTTGTGAAATATTAAGCAGTACTCCAAATATAGCCATTGGCCATCATCTGGTTCTTCTTTGGCAAGAGTAATTTAGGCACTTTTGGTCCAACGCATCGCCTCCTGCCTTGGTACCGTTGTAGAAATTTATTACTTCTAGTTTGCCATTTTCTTTGCCATCATCATTATAGTGCAAGGAAAACTCAAAAAAATGCAGCTGTTATTCATTGGCACAAATAATAGTAATGTATTATCACGTGTTAAACCAAATTTACAAGATTGCAGCGGTAGTTGTTTGTATGGTAAAAATACTGAAGGTATTTCATGCTTGTTTCTATGGAGTGTCTCTACTTTTAGTTCATTCAATAACTTAATGGAACTAAACTAATTGACTCCTGTAACATTTCGGTTTGTTTTTCTGATGGGTCAAACTAACTTTAGAACACTACGTGTTGGTACGGAAAGTTTTCTTGGATTAGGTTCTGTTGTTTTTCCTATATAAACAAATGAGTTTATTAAGTAATGCATTTTGGAATCATATAAACACATTATTTTGAAGCCATATTTCTTTGGCTGACTCTTGATATACTGACAAAATAAGCATTGGCCATGGAAACCAACTAGCATTTTATCTACATCCCCATACTCACTTCAAATTAAATTTTTTTGGCAGTTATTAAAAATTCCATATATTTGTGATAATGCGGTAAGTTTATCGCTATTTCCAATTCTGTTTGTTCTAGATGTTTGGTTGTCAAATCTTAATATTACTAGAAGAAACAGAAAATGTTCTTTAGAAGTAGTTCCTCTAAAAACGTTTCTTCCAACACCATCTCTTGCAAAAAGACTTTTACTGTCTTTACGATTTGATTTGAAAACACCTGCCAAAATCAAAAGTCCTAAAAATGTTTTGAATTCAATTATATCAAGGTGTCCCATGTAACTAGCTGTTGATCCACATACGACGCTTGCATCCATAATTGTTTCATTTGAATTCTCTAATATATCGCCTAAAATTTCATCAGTAAACAAAAGTGACCACACTTTAAAGGATGTTTTTGGAGAAACATCTGTTGCAGGGTCTTTTATTCCCAGTAAATGAATAACTGTATTAAAAGACCTGGTCCATGAAATAGCAGGAGGATTTTTGGACCACATATGTTAATTATGTCCATAAAAGCAACCTGTAACTTCACTAGTCTCACTTGAAACTTCACACTCTTCCTCAGATTCGACTTCAAATTCTGAAACTGTGTTGTCATCACTATGATCACTTAAGGCATCACTCAAATCACTATCAAGTTCATTAGGATATTCACCTTCATCACTATTATTGTACAGGTTTTCAGCAAGATTTACGAATTGTTGATCATTCAAAAACTTTTTTGTTTTGATATTTTCAATACAAATAACTAACAAAGTTGCTGGAACACTAATTATGACACCCCTTGGGATCGTCTTTTATTCAGCAAAAATATTTCAGAGAAAATACATTATTTATAAGGTTCGTTATAAAAATTTCTAAAGTTTAGTGTAAATGAGTGAATCCCCAATTCTTGTAAGACAAATATTGTATAGTAGCAAGGTGCAATTCCTCGCAAAGGTAAAGTTACAGACTTTGTGTGTACCTATATCCCATAAATTCTTAGATAAAGGAATTGCATTCCTTTCGAAAACATGAACGATAATACTATTGTGGGATAGTTAAGTCCCTCAACAGTTATTCCTATCAAAAATTACAAAAGATAGCTGATAATCATTTGTGGCATATTAAACAGTCTACCCCACAAGAAGAATACGATGATCCTGAAAAGCTTGAGAAAATATTTAAAAAATTAGGCAGCAAATAGTGCTGGCTGAGGTTTTAAAATACTTGAAGGTTAAATTTCACATCCAATGTCTGTGGCATGTGTGGATTTGAAGATAATATTATTCACATTTCAAACTACTACAATAATTATTACTATAAATAAATGTAAAATATAATTTAACATAATGAAATAAACAAAACAACTGTATTAAAGACTATAAATATTAATTTTTATTAACATTGCATGTGATAGTACAGTTTAAAATTAAACTTATTTACTTATTATTAATGTAAGTTATATTAATCAAGAAAGCCTTTATAAAATATTTGTAAATATTCAGGACAAGCAATAACATACATGTTTGCTCTTTTGTATGGGATTTCCTGTGCCTTTTCCATCCACATCCTTATGTCGATCATATTTTTGATACTTTCACTTGTTCCAGGTACTGTATGCAAACTTATTTTAATTTTATTTTGGAATATTACATTTGAACACCTTCTGGTTAAATTATATCACATTCCTTTCTGATCTGCTTATTTAAAAGGTCCTATCTGCAAATTGTTTTTGAGATAATTTAAATTCTATATCATTTGTCCAACCAGAATAAATTAAATAAATTTATTTAATTGTTAATAATGCATATATGACTTTAGAAATACGTCAATGTGATAACAAATATTCTAATTTATTAGACTATCACATTAATTATAACATTAAAGGAAATTTAAATAGAACCCTTTAACTAAGCAGATTAGCTTAATAAATAGGCATCTTTTGTGTAATTAGTTTATATAATATTTGGGATTGATGTACATGTGCATTACATTTGCGTTAATTACTGCCAAATCCAGAATATTATTAAAATAAGTAATCAGACCACCTTCTAGTTTCCCTTTTATTGTATAAACTGATGCTAATCAGCAAAAATACATAATGGAAACAAGCATACCCAGAAACAAAAAACATGCTTATCTAATTTTAAGTAACTTATGATTTTTCTAGAAGCGAGGCCTTAACTTGAGGATAGCATAAAAGCATTATTACATAACATTAATTCTAACAATTATAATATAATCTAAACTAAGTCAATGAGTGTAAGCATATTCATAAACAATAGAAACGTTAAGGGCACTTGAATTTCATATTCAAAAATAAGGCCTTTTACAAACTTTCAAGAAGCCTGGAAACTCTGGAACTGTTTTTTTCTAGTATGAATATATACATATATGGAGTATCAAAACATTCCTTTGTTGTTGCTACAATAATAGTATATATAACAATTAGATGGCTATTTTCTAGTACGAATAAATAAATGACATTTTAAATAATCTTTCTTAAGCTACTATAATTACACAAAGAACTTTTGAAAATTCATTTTCATGTATCAATGTATAAAAATCTTTTTAAATGACTTGAGATAAATATGACATATAAAACATTTACATGGCTTTTATCCAGTTAAAATGCATTAATGTTGTTTTAACTGACATTTAACAGTAGTACTATAATTACATTCATAACATTTTAATGGTTTTCCTTCAGTATAAAAGTGCAAATGTCTTTTTAAAATACCCTGTAGGATATTACAAGTACATACAGCACTTTTAAATAGTTTTTCTCTAGTGTACATCCATACATTGCTACAGACAGCAATGGATTCAAAAGTACCCCTTAAACTATGTTCACACACACAGCTACTTTTGCTGCTATAATTAAAAAACTGCATGGCATGTGAAAAACCATGCAACCCAAAAAGTAGCATATGCAGTCCAGTTGCTTGCAACTTTTATTTGCTGCGTGCAGCTTGAAAAGTAGCGTAATGTGAACAACATTTATTAATGCTGCAGATGCAGAAAAAAATACTCATTTGGTTAAAACTTTTGCTGCAGTTGCAGTTGTAGGACACGGTTTGCATATGTAAGTATAATAAATTTCTAATATGATGCAATACATAAAATTACGAATATATTTGGAACATAACATTTAGTTATTTTACCCATGTACATTTGTATGTGCATATAGATGTATACATATAAAATTTAAAACATTTGGTATATATTCAATGACTTACATTATTTATTTATACAGCAGAAGTTTCTAAAAATAATGCTTCGAGATCATTAAAATAACAAATAGACAATTTTGCATTGTCCATTTTGTACTATACAAATCATATTTAATAAAGTGCAATTTGCAAACAAAACCATTCAACACTGTGATCGTGCCGTGAAGTGCAAATGCAGCAAAAGCTGCGTTCACAAAGTGAACGAGAGTTTAGTTTAAAGTACTCCCTAAACTATCACCAAAACAGGTGAAGTACTGCTAATTATATCGATAAATAATGAATGGTGGTTGGAGGTGGCCAAAGATTTGTGCCACCTCAATGTGAAAATTGAAAAAGCCAAGAACATATCCCTTGGCATAAAACTCCACCTCAACTGTGAAGGTGACCACATGCCAGTTGTTAAGTACCTCAAGGAAAGAGATTTGCCTTTCCACATGTCTATTCAACAAGAAGCCACTGTGGGTGGTCATTCAGGGCATCCCGACCAAAATCAATAATAACATTGTTGATGCCATCAATAAAACAATATTAATTCACATCAACATGTCTAAGAATCACATAAAAATATATCAAAAATTCTTAAACATCGTAAATGTG
>JAHWXV010201847.1:0-10937 GCA_024586415.1 Phrixothrix hirtus | reverse complement strand
TATATATATATATATATATATATATATATATATATATATATATATATATACACATACATATACATATACGTAGTTACCGTTTCTGATTTAATTATTTCAGGTAAATATAATGCATTGCAGGTCATAAATCACCTCGGTAAACTACAAATGTTATAACGCAAATAAATATTAAATTACTACATCTGCGTATTTATTTTAGGGAGCCCTTACTTATTTCAATAGATATCTATTTACGACTGCGTTAATGACTTATTAAAATTGCTAACACAACTGATTTCCATTGTAATTTTTTCTTATAAATTTTTTATTTTAATTTTAAAAATCTCGCAACAAACTCTTTTTAAATTTTTTGGTTTGCACAAGTTTCATTATTTCTTAGAATTATATCCTAATGAATAGAATAGTTACTTTTACATGACAGGTTGAAAGTTGTCACTAATATAAAAAATTATAAATAGGTTTGTTTCGACATTTCTAAATAAAAGTAAAGAATTACAGAACCCACATTTTAAGTTAAATGGAAAAATGCAATTGCCTAATAAGCACTGCTTGTAGATAGTGTCTTTTTTAATATCAAGCCTGCTAACTCAAAACCAATTTAATTTGGCGGTTGCAATTTTACCTATTATAGGTATTGAATACAATGTTTATTAGTAAACTTATTTTATTCATTTAACCTTCTAAAATTCGTCCTCTGTAATTCTTTATATTATTTTAAAAATCGTATTCCCAGCCTGAAGGCAAAATCGAAATCATTAATAATACAATACGCAAATCATTAATAACTTCACCAGAAGAAAAGAAAATAATAGCTTAAAATAAATAAATTTGTATTTCTGTAGTAGTAGGTATTGTATTACGTTCGTAGAATATTCGATACTGCAGTTGTATTTACAATTAACTAATTTAATGCGTCATTTTTTAAGTCCCTGATTGTACCATCGTAACGTATAGTAAATTGAAACAGTCTTTTGGACGAACTTTTAAAAGTTTATTATATTTACGGGAGTTAAGCTGAATTTATTAAGAATCAGAAAATCAATGACGCCTTGAAAATAATATTCACTTTTAGTATCTATATTTTTTTACCTGTCAGTTGATATATAACTTACAGGGGTTAAAGTGGTTAGAAGGTTGTATATAAAGTCTTTAAAGTTAAACACACGTGAAAAAAATGGACTTATCAAAAGAGAATTTTCGAATATATGATTTACTGCGACTTTAAGAAGTTTAGTGAACAAGCACCTTCCTTCGCTACAATTAACTGCTTGTGCAGAAAATTTAATCGTGAAAGGACTTATATTTATCATCAAAAAGCACAGGACTTCCTTCTACAGCTATTACAAAAGAAAACATTGCTGCTGTTAGAAAGGTAATTGCAGATGACAATAAAGAGACCTATGCGGTAATAGAGCATCAACTCAGGATTGGATCCACAGCAGTTACAACAACCATACAGGATCGTCTGCATTTAAAAAACGTTGTTAGCCATTTTGTGCTCCACAAATGCTACACCTTTTATATAATGGCGGGCACGAACTTTTTTCCAAAATTGTGACAGTTGGCGATGCTTATATTCCCTTTATCGATATACGAGCTCTCCAAGAAAATCGTGTATGAATTCATCATGGTGAAGCAATCCTAACTATGACGAAAAAGCAAAGAGCAATGAAAAAGGTTATGTACGTAGTTTTCTTCAGGAGTATGGATCTTGTCAGCGCGATTAAGCAGGATCGGCAGAAGACAGTTACATCTCTGTGGTACACAGAATAATGTTTGCCTGAAGTGCTTAGAAGAGTTCCAGAGAAGGGAAGCATGCTACACCATGACGATGGGCCATCTCATAGTTTTTAGCCGATAGAAAGGTGAAAGTAATAGGTCGTCCTCCATACTCACCAGATCTGGCAATGTGTGATTTCTGGTTGTTTTTTAGGCTGAAGGAATCACTGCGCGACAGACAATTTTTGTCCGAAGAGGTGATCAATGTTGAAGTTCGAGGCTATTTTGCAGACATTCCAAAACAAGACTGGTTGGGGGCTTTTAAGCAGTGCAACGAAATAAAGGTAAACTGTATTATTACTAAAACGAACTACTTTGAACATATTTAAAAATAAATTCTCAAAAAAATTAGCCGTGTTTCTTATTTTCGATAAATTTAGCTTGGCATTCGTATTCGTCGGTGAACATCAGATTCTCTTAAAACTTCTATTTATAGCTAATAAAATATAAGGCGCCCATGCCATTATTTAGATTTAGCTCTCGATAATGATTGTCGTATAAATACTTCTAGATAGCAAGTTCTTGACTACTATTCGGCACTTATGAAGTTCGTGAAAGGCTTATAATATTAGTTTAATATTCAAGCGGCTGCTACGATAATCACAGACTCAACCCAGAATATCCACGGCTTAATTTTCAATTTCATTTCAACTAGGAAATCTGTTTTAACTGTACAGGATGTCCCTGAAATGATAGGCATCCTCGCTACCACAGATTCCTTGATGAAAATAATGGCTAGTTTTCTAATACATGCTAGTACCTTAAGACCTCCGTTTACGACATACAGGGTGTAAAAGTTTTGGAAAAGATGACGTTTTTTTAATTACATGGATACCATTTATTATAAAGGAATAAAGCTTATTGTGGTGTTTCAACATAATACCTGTTGATTAATCGACTTATTTCAATTAAAACATATATATTTTTAGCTTGATTAAGTGGTTACAAAACTATATTTTACATTTGTGTACCTTTAAGGGTTGCAGGTAACTAACTGACAATAATGATTCAACCTTGACTTACAATAGCAGTTTTACAACAATAGTATGAGTAAGAGTCAGGTACAGTAATAATAAGTGGCTGGAATCCTTAACAATACCCTTTATGATTTTATATTTACAATTGATTCTTATATCAACCAGTGACGGAGGTATGGGGTGAGAGTTATACCTTTTTCGCCAAATTTGTTACGGCAATAGAAAATTAAAATTTTTTCATCATTTTTCGATTTCGTCTTCCATTTACAGAAAATAAGTATTCCCGTATTTCTTCTCTAAAATGTACAATTTTCGAGATATTTTGTTACATATTGCACATTACCCGGGTCTTATTAAAAATTTAGTAAAATTTGGAAAGCGATTTTAGGTAATTTTGCTACTCATTGCAATTTCATGAGTAGTATAGCAAAGCCGGTTTTTGGTAGCAACCTATCCTATGTAAAAAAAATCCTCAGCCATTTTGGTGGTGGGAAGTAATTAACAGGTAGTAAATAAGTAAAGTGGGAAGAGTTGTTAGTTGGCCATTTGTAAAGTAGGCAGAGTCATAGTTTATTTAGAAAGTGGGTGGATTGAGCAGCAAGAATGGGCGTGGTTGTATCGATCGACATTTTGTTTGTAGGGAGGTGATTTGAAGCATTTTTATTGCGGTAGTCATCGTCCATTTTAAAAGTGTTTGGTTGAAAGACTGGGTGTGGCTGTATCGAGCGACCATTTTGTTTGTAGCAGGTGGTTTGTTGGTTGCTGGAATTTTGTTTGTAATTAAATTGGTTTCACGTATGAGGAAGTTATGTAAGCTTGCTATGTCGGAGAGGGATATAGAGAGAGGTTCGTGGTACTGTAATTACCCCCTGGATGGAATTGTGCATGCGTAGAATTAGAACGAACAAATAGCACTTACTTAAGAATAAAGAATAAGTAATGAGTAAAAATCTTTTAGTCCTGAAAAGGACTGTTTTTTTCCGAGAAAAGTCTGGTGTCTTTAATGTTTCCTGTTGCAGAAACAACTGGTGCACGTAGGTTTTACTCTGCAAAACCTACATACTCTAGTCATCCTCTGGAACAGAATACTACTAATTTTATTCTTAATGTTTTCATTTAATGCAGCGTCGTATGCTACACTAAATTTTAATTCTTTCATGTTCAAGATACCCCATATCTCCTCAAAATGTACACCATGTCGGATTACAATCATTTCTAATTGCACTCCTGATAAGTGCACTCTTTTGAAGAGATAAAATGTGTCCCCATATCCTGGGTAATTCTTGATAATGTCATCAACATTAAAAATCACTGCCGGCCTTCTCAAGTGTAAGTTTGCTACATGTTTCATGGCTGGTTAAATGTATAATAATTTTAAAATGAAGCTCTCTGCTGCCACTTCTATCGCGTTTTATATATAGTAGAATTGAAAGTTGAAATCATCTTGAAGTAAACGTGAACCTGATCGGAGGTTGACATTGAATTAACATAAATTATTACATGTATCTTATTTCATATTTAAATTAAAATGGAATATTTTCGTGTTCATTCGAATTAACATAGAATAATTGAAATTATTTTTAAAAGTAATTATCGCATATCTGTTTTATACTTAAAACAAAATTAGCATAGTAGTTTGCATAAATTAACGATTTATTTGTATATTTTTTAATTAGCAGCAATAAATAGATTATTAAACTTTATAATTTAGATAATTTAATGTATTTTAAAACCACTATACTTTATAAACTATTCGTCCGTTTTTACAAATGGTAAGGTTTTGAAGAATATACGTTATCATTTTATATAATTATATGTTTTATTTAAACATCAAAAATTGAGGAATAATTAATTTATTTTACTGAGGTCAAGTTAGGTTATCAACCTTGCAGTTGGTTGTTTTATGGCCAAATATTTATTCAGTTTAAATATATTAAGTTTGCAGGTATTATTTTTGTGGGAAAAGAATTTGTGTTTCTCATAAAGTAGCTAATTAAAATACAGAGGTCAAGTTAGATTAATAAACTTACAGCTGTTGTTTTTTCGCATGAAAAGACAGTGTTATTACTAAATGCGGGTTTTCTATACATTCGTTAGCCTATGTTATTTTGTACATTAATTAGTATATTAAACAACTTTTTTACGACTGCTTCGCTTATCGAAGGGTATTCACCAAGCTATAAATACGTAGTGTACATTGAAGTGAGGAATTAGTTTGCAAAAGTTGTTACACCTTTATTTTTTCTAGAGACGTGCATTATTTATTAATGTTAGTATTAGTATTTGTAGAAATATTATGGATATATTAAAATTGAACGACGTTGGTAAACTTCATGTTAAACCAACTATCCAAATATGTGACTTGGAAATCGGCAAGCACTATAAAATACTAAAAATGAACGCTGTAAATACAAAATCATTTGGAAGTAGAGTAATTGCTGAATTAGAAGAAGGCGTTGCATTTTTCCCTAACAGAAATGGGGAGAATATAACCAATGAGGGTATAAATAAGTTCAATGAAAACGATTCGGGAAATTATGCTTTAATTTACCTGGGATCAAATTAATTAGTAATAAGCATACTAACCATCTGAGCTTACTTCCGTTGCAAGATACCGGGAAAGGTCATATAACCCGCTTAGTTGGGGTAGTTGAGGAAATTCAGATAATTGACCTTACTAACTAATTGTAATATTAAGTATAAAGAGTGTTTTGTTTCAATAGTAAAAAGGAACAGATTTATTAAAAAATTAATGGAACGCGCATGAATTTATAATAATTAAAGCAATTGTTAACATAAATTTCACTGATAAACGTTTCACCTTACTAATTATAATATTAAGAAAAAGAGTGTTTTATTTCAAACTAATAGTAAAAGTTAACGCAAATTTCATAGACCAAACGGTTCAAATGTCTAAAAATGAGTTTTTTTGTAGTAAAACAAATTTATTAAAAATTTATTTCAAACACAATTGTTAAAATAAATTTCACTGATCAACGGTCTAAACACTTCAAACTTGATTTCAGGAAGATTCTGGATGAATTTATTGAAATTAAATGAGGTTAGTAAACTTGATGTTAAACCAATTATTAAAATATGTGACTTGGAAATCGGTAATAAATATAAAATACTAAAAATGAACGCTGTAAATACAAAATCATTTAGTAGAAAAGTAATTTCTGAATTATAAGAAAAGCTTGTATCTTTCCCTAACAGAATTGGAGATAATATAAATAACTTCAATGAAAACGATTGCGGAAATTCTTCTTTAATTTATGCGGCTTCGAAAAAAGTTTGTAAGCCAATGGATACTTAATTGAATTTACAGATTAAACTAAGTTGCTAAAACTTAGTGCAGAAAATCGATTGGATGAACTTGAGGAAGGGAGTCATTAGCCGAATAGAAGTATAAAAGGCAGTTACATTAATTTAAAACCCGAATTGTTAAGTTATCCGTGTGACAACTATTATAACAAGTATGGATGGTAGTAGTGAGACCAGTATAGAAGTTTCAAATTCCATGCTGAAAACAACCAATACTGTATACAAAATTCTACGTGAAGATTACGAAAAGAAAACAGTTGTTTTGATAGACAAACCTAAAAGGATCTTAAAATTGGCAAGAAAAAGCGTGACGTTAATTAAAGCATTTTTACATCAAAATAGATCGCTAAGTGTTGGCGAGAAACGTTACTATGAGTCATTATTAGGACAACTCAAGCAATGCAAATTATTGTTTAATCGATTACAATCCAAGCCGCTACAAATAACTAAAAGACAAAAGCGGCCTGACCGGGTTCTTTGACAGGAAATAGAGTCAGCGTTTAAAAATAGACTCAGAACTGGTATTGGAATTAACTTGAAGCATAAAAAGTTGAAGAACTTTTAAAGGATTCGTTTTATTTATTTTCATCAAGAACTCAAAATGGATACAAAAAGTTTAATTGCAATTTTAAAGTAAACACAGCATTGCAAGCAGAATTTATCAAACCATGTCAAGATGATGAAGGTGTTCCTGTTTGAACTAATTTTACGTTCAATACAAAGAGTGTTAGACTACTGCCAAGCGATTTTGATAAAAGGAAATTAAACATTTGGTTTCAAACTTATGTGACAGAAAATTTACAAAATCAATATCTTTTGGTTACGTTAATTTGTCCTTCTGCTTATACATATATGTTATAATTTAATTAACTAAGAGGTCAGTTTGAAGAAAAGGATTCGGCCTGAGCAAAAGCAAAAATAAGCACGATGAAGCCTATTTTGCTTGCTCTTTAGTATCGACCCTATATCCATCCCCATCAAATAAAAAATTTTCTAGAATTTCTACATATCCTCATTATTCTACAGTGTTAAACCTAGAGGGTATCTAATTTCCTGTAAACATTCATTGAAATCAAATATCAACATTTTTGAAACCAAATCCGACGATTTCATTAAATATCTATGGGTTAACATTACCTAAAAACCAGTACAGTGTTACACCATTACGTATCACGTCCGAAAAGAAAGAGAAGCATGTCAATTTATTGCTTATACAAAGTGAGTATGTGGATGAATGTGAAACGGAAAATCAAGATTTTAGTAATTGCGGTAATGCTGATGACCTAGATGGAGATATTACAACAAATGCGATAGGTATAAGATTTTATTACTGTTAGATTAAGGATCTTTCGCGTCTTGTAACTAGACAATTGAATAAAAGTAAGAAAAGGGTTCATATTTGCGATCGTTGTCTTTGTTATTTCTCAACTAAAGAACAATTAAAGACTCACACTATAGATTGTACTGTACTAAACAATTGTAAAATAAATTTTTATAAACCGGGTACATTATTCTGACCTCTATCTAAGGACTGATATATTACTTTTAGCCGACGTGTTTTAGCAATTTCGAAACAACTGTTATAATACATACAACTTAGATTACGTTAATTATTATACGATTCCAGGATTTACATGGGATGCTATGTTAAAGTACACAAAAGTGAAGTTTGAGTTACTTTCCTTCGAGCGGAGTATTAGAGGTGGTATAAGTCAATGCTATAAACGGTATATAGTAAGGCCAATAATAAATATTTAAAAAACTACGATCCTAGCAATTCTTCTAAATATCTATGCTACTACGACGTCAAAGATCTATATGCTCTAGCCATGAGTTATCCCTTACCAGTGGGTGATTTTAAATGACTTAGCGCAGAAGAAATCAAAAATTTAGATATTACATCCGTATCTGCAGATTCACAAACCGGGTATGTATAGAAAGTTCACCTGGAGTATCCTAAAGATCTGCATGACCTACATAGCAGCCTTCCATTTTGTTCTGAGCACAGGAAACCATCCAACTCTAAAATACATAATTTAGTGATAACTGTGCATGATAATAAAAGTTACATAATGCATTACAGTAACATTAAACAATGTTTGATGCAGGTCTTAAAGTTACAGCGGTTCATAGAGTAATACAATTAAAGCAGTCCTATTGGCTAAAAAGTTATATAGATCTGTACACTAAATTGAAAACAGCAGCTACAAATGATTTTCTGAATAACCTGTATAAATTGATGAATAACGCAATATTTGGTAAAACTCCTTAAAGTGTTCGGAAGTATGGAATTATTAAATTAGTTTCTAAATAGGGTGGTCAATATCGAGCCTGTCATTACAAGTTAACTTTGAAAAACCAATATACATTGGTATGTGCACATTGGATATTTCTAAAGAACACATGTACGATTTTCACTATAATTTAAATAAATTTTATACTTCCGAAATTTCAATAAATAGATACGGTTTAGTGAGGGTAAACAAGAGGGTTTTAGGAAAAATGAAAGACAAAATCACGGTAAAATAATGACTGAACACGTTGGACGTTGGGTTAAAATCGAAAATGTACAGTATACGCGTGAACAGTAATGGCAAAGAAACTAAAAAGCCTAAAGGTATCATTGGTTCTGTAGTTGAGAATACAATTATGTTTGATGATTATTTTAGTTGTTTCATGGATGGCATCAAAGTATTCAGGTCTCAAAGATGTATTAAATCTATCAATCATAATTTATATACAGTAAAACAAAAGAAACTTGCGTTATCTTCATTTGATGATAAACGATGGTTTTTAGATAATTGTTCTGATACGTTAGTATGGGGTCATTATAAATTATGTATAAAATAACTAACCCATTCCCCACCAGTCAAGTTAAAGAAGTATTCGGGGAAGTTCGTAACTTCGTTCGACTCTAAAATACTCCTTTGACCGTTTAGAGCTTTGTAAATTAGTTTGTTAGTATAATTGTAACAATGAGGATGGTATACGCCGCTGAATTTGGACCAAAGATGTCGATAGGAATTCAGCAGTTAAACGAGTTTCTTAACAGTTTACTTCTTTACAATGGGATGCAGAACATCAATCTGTTTATGGAATTTGGAAAATTAATTCACCAACTGAAGAATGTTTGGCTTTAGCAACTAAATATGGTAAAGGAAAAGCATTATGTGTAGAGTACCTTAACTTGGAAATTTGCGAAGACGTATTAATTACAGGACTGGTTAAACTAGATTTCGCAAATTTTTTATTAGAATTATCACCTTATACTCGTATTGATATCTCAAATAACATTACTGTTAATAATTATAACTATGATTCATATGATGATGATGATGATAACAATGTATAATTGAAATAAAACACTTTTTACTTAAATTTTTTTTGTTTTATTGAACTATAATACATATCAGAGCTTCCCAGGTAGGTTTGGGAAGCCTAACAATTTTACGTTTCAAAAGTTTTTAATTAGATATACATCTTCATCTACAGTTTTCTGCAGTTCCTGTTCATAGAAGCCTCCAAGAACAGGTTGGTTTTGCATATCGTTTAATAGATAAGTAGTTACACGATTTGTTATTTGTACTTTTTTTATTTTAATTAGTTCATTAGACCAATTTGGTGTATAACCCTTAACAAATACACTCTTAGATATACTAATTCTAACCACATCTCCTACTTTGCTACGCTTCTTTCTAAATACCTTCAAATCACTAGTGACGCTGTCCAGGTTATCTTTAGAAGTTACATTTGCAGGTTTCATACCAATAGTTCGATGTTTACGATTATTATAATTACGTGTTATATCAGTCAATATGTCAATCCATCGATACTATCCTTGAAGACTGAATACTTTGCCCAAATCTTGTTTAATGGTCCTAATTATACGCTCTGCCATTGTTGCTTTCATTAAATTTGCGAAGTTACGATTGTAAAATTCTTTGCCATTATCTGTTTGTAAATTGGCAGGTTTACGGTTATCACCACCTTTTAAACTAGTAGATATTGCTTTAGCAACATCTTCGCCAGATTTTTATGTTAAAGCTCGTGTCCATAAATACTTCGAGAAGTAATCGATTACAATCAAAATGTACTTTTAACCCTTATTATTTTTTGCATATGTCAAGAATTCATTTAAATTAGCCTGCCACAAGTCATCAAAGCCTTTGACTATTGTATGTCTTCTTGGGAAATTTTTTCTAGCAGGTTTGTGTAATCCTTTTACTATTTGTCGTTTAAACATTCTATCAGGTAGCAGTTTCATTAAACGCGGCTGAGCTTTTTGCAAACATCTTCTTAACCTTATCAATATAAACGCATACTTTATATAAATCTTCCTTAAGAACATACTTATAAGTTTTACCATCAACGTAATTGTATACCTTCGCTATTTCTTGTTGTATCGTATATTTGTTATGCTTGCTGTTGCTGTTGAGGTGATCATAAGTACATTCTGTGTTTATTTTTATATCGTTTGCTATTTTTTTTACAATTTGGTCTACATATTTTTTATTAACGACGTCCGTTGCAAGAGTTGCTATTTTGTCTACAACTTGATCTACATATTTTTTATTAACGACGTCCGTTGAAAGGGTTGGGTTGGCAACGTCAGTCAGTTTATTATTTTCCAAAGCAAAGAGACCATCGTCAGTTATTTTGAAACCCACATCTGGTTCCCCTTTGATATTTCTTACTTCAGAACGTTGTTGTTGGTAACGACCGAACATATCGATAGTCATTGTAGAAATAACAATATACCCGTGATTGTTGGCTTATAAAGGAACATGTAAGAAGTTGTTATTTTTAGGCATATATATATATATATATATATATATATATATATATATATATATATAT
>JAHWXV010201805.1:0-11900 GCA_024586415.1 Phrixothrix hirtus | reverse complement strand
GGAATGTTTAACTCAGTAGGGGAAGGCAATGTACAAACTGTAACTAGCAGCGCCCCTATAGCGGATTTACTTTGCTCGAAAATGTATAGAACAACCTTAATGTGTATTACTTATCGATATATCCTGAAGTATGGAGCATATGTTTGTTTCATCTTACTTTATCTGACATATTTTAGAACTTCTTTTCAATCTCCGGTCCACGAATTCAACAGGTAAGCGAAAAAGTTAAAAATGATTTCTGAAAAGCGAAATAAATAAATAAACAATGTATTTTTTAGTTATTATTTTTGTTTGCAATAGTAATTTTTAGGGAATAATATGGTTACTGGTCCGTGTAAAAAGAATCGGTTATTCTATTTTAGAATATTTCAATTGAACACGTTACAAATTTTAAAAGAAAATTAATTGCATTATTTTCATGTCTGACATTTAAGATAAAAGAGTCTAGAATCTTGTGTTTTTAAAAAATAAGTTTGACAGCAAGCATTGAAACAATCAAAATGTTTAAAAATTAAAATAAAAGTGTAACGACAGGCTTAAAATTGTTTTGTTATTTCAAAGAAAGTAAACAAGCCAAAGAAGTTTCATAGATCAAATTACTAAAAACATATCCTAAACAAATGTTAGTGTTATTCTAAGCAGTATTATATTACAGTAGTATAAAGCAAAATAATTACCATCGTTGTTAGAAAAAGACGAAAAATAGGAAATAAGGTTACTTCGGTTAGCCTTTGTTCTCAGCGCGTGTCCCAATGCAATGTATTTAGAACTAGTCTAGAGCACACATATCTTTGCAAGCGCATTTTTATGATTTAATTAATAAAAAAGCTCAGTACGGAAGATATTTCTTTCTTCAGATATTGTAATAAATATATGCTTGTATTATAAATAAATAAAAAACCAAAAGCACACTTTCAACATAAAAATTGTATAATGAAAGTACAGGGCACAGAATAAATTACTGTAAGTTGTAGTATACGAGGGATACCCAAAAGAAACCGGAATAGCGCTGCCGTGGGCGGGACTTGCGTAGTACGTACTTCTCCCGCTAGGCGTGTATAGCGCAACTCATTGCCAGTTCAGTGCCGCCCGTGTCGCCGACCTGGCTTGTTCTATTTCCCTATAGTGATATTTTTCGCTGATGCTGTTTTGTTCTTTCTTCATTTTTTATAATGGCGAGTATAAGTGAATAACGCGCGGCTTGAAATTTTGCTTCCTGCTCGGTAAAAACGTCGCTGAAACGGTTTTGATGTTGAAAAAATTAAGTGTACGAGTGGTTTACTTGGTTTAAAAATGGTGACATGTGACGTCCATCAACTTCCCGAACAGACAAAAATGTTGAGAAAATTTGTGAACTTGTGCTCAAAGACCGACGACAGACCATTGAACAATTGTCGAAGATAAGTGCAATATTTTGGAGCTCGGTTCAGCAAAGTTTAACTGATAATTTGGGAATGAAAGGGTCGCTGCTAGATTTGTGCCTCGGATTCTGACTGACTATCAAAAAGAACGTCGAGTTGGAATATGTCGTGCTTTGATAGAACAGCTCGAAACTGATCCAAATTTCTTGTCGAAGGTCATTACAGGTGATGAGTCATAGTGCTATGGTTACCACCCGAAAGAAAACAACAGTCAAGCCAATGAAAGACATCATTGTCCCCCAGTTCAAGAAAATGTCGTCATGTGAAGTCAAACATCAAGACAAGACAATGCTCATTTGTTTTTTAGTGTGAGGGGGGTAGTTAATTCAGACTTTGTTCCACCAAGTCAGACCGTTAATCAAGCTTTTTATTTGGAGGTTCTAAGAATATTCCGTAACAGTGTTCGTCAAAAAAGACCCGATTTGTAACAGACAGGAGACTGATTTTTCCACCATGATAACACACCTTTACACACAGTCATCTCTGTTACCCAGTGTTTGGCAAAAAACAGCATGGTTTCGCTGCCCCACTCATCTTACTCATCTGCTCTAGCTCCGTGTGATTTTTTCTTATTTCCACGCATGGAGAGGGGTACGAAGGGACTCAGAGTTGACAACATTGATGAGATCAAGAAAAAATGAGGGAGGAGCTGTCAGATATTACTGATGAAGAGTATAGAAAATGTCTCAAACAATGGAATCACCGATTGAACAAATGTATCAAGTGTAACGGAGAGCACTTTGAAGGGAATAAGGTTCTTTTGTAAAAAAAATTGAAATACATAGCTTTTAAAACATAATTCGGGTTTCTTTTGGGTACCCCCTTGTATAATGCATATTTTTGCACAAGAATTTCGTTAAACTTTTAGGGTGTGCGTTATTCGTCAATTTAAAAATTATTATTTCGAAAATTACATAACAGACGAACACTAAATACAGAACTTTTTGAAATTGTAAAAAACTGCCTACTGAAAGAGACTTGCTTGGAATTACTAAATTCTACTAAACCCATTTTTAAAATCTTTGCATTTAATAGCATCTGTGTCCATTGGCATTGTTCACATAATCTGTTATAAAAGTTAAAGTTGAAGAAAAGTGCTGAAGCAATCCTAACATAAAAACTATAATATCGCATTAAACAGCACTGCCCGATTTAGGTATATAACTTTTAACAGCGTGTTCCACGGTTTCTGATCGAATTAAATATCCAATTACTCTGGATCGTTGCTAACTTTGTCTGAGTGTAGTTATATTGGGAATTGTGATCTGGTTGGTCCGGTATTAGATCACAGAATTAATTCATATGTTTAAATTATTCTGTAATTTGGTGCTGTACGAAAACAACCTTAATATAGATATCGGTGAAACCTTTTATTAGCCGGCCCCGATTAGTGTAATGTTTACCATGTTTTCCTCTACATCCAAGGTACGCGATTGTGGTCGGCAAATTTTTCAGCAGAGAAAAATTTAAATAACATACCTTTTTCTCGGATAAGGAAGTAAAGTGGCAGGTCTCGTATTATTGTGATGCGTGGTACGTTAAAAATACCTACTAGCGGTGGAACTCATCCAGATTCAGAAAAATGCTAGTAGGTACGGCGAAATAACCAAGCAAGCCAGGCCAAAAGAATTTTCACATTCCGAAGTTTAAGCCACAAAATAAACAGAAAACCTTTTAAATGAAAGTCTATTTTATTAATGCAGCACATTGTATAAAAAACAAGACGTACATACATAATTATATTAAAAAAGTAACATTGCATTTTTCTCTAATATTAAAAAAAATTCAGTATTATTAAATTATCCAATTAATAGCGTCATCATATTTTCTTGAATTCCAAAACGGAAGTTTGATTTAAACTATTATAATAAATATTATTAATTAAATAATAAAATTATAAATACCTATGTTCACAATGAATAAATAAAAGTTGGGAAACCACATCTAAATAATTTTTAATTTTTGGTAGTTCCCCTTTTTCCGATATAAATCTTGCAATTTGAATTAATTCCTCATCATCATCACTTCTTTCAGAATAATCTAAATTTCTAAAGCACCGTTCAAACCGCAGAACACAAATTCAAACTTCAAGTGGATTTTTATTTTAGAAACATCAAGTTAAGAGATAATTACTAGTTCCCCAAAACGGTGCAAAACACATTGCCCAGAAGCGAATTTTTCGGTGCGAGAAATCAAGTAGAACGTGTGACTCTTAATAAGTATGATCCGTAAATAAAAATGGAACGTGAAATTCCCTGTGAGTTCGCGAATGTGCGAAGTGGAACTCGTTATAATAAATAGGCACTTGACCTACTGGAACAAATTAATAACTACCTACTTTTTCTTTGTTAGTACCCATCTTACGAAATGAAATTTGGAAGTTGTATAACAATCATAAAAAGAATAATCTGTGTATGAACATTAGATAAGTAATTGTGAAGTGTAAATTTAATATATGCGGTTTTATTAAATTTATAAAATATGTGAATATCTGTTGGAAATACCTTCACAACATAGATATTAAATCGTTAAACTGCCATATATCACTGTGCACTAGCATTTACTGATGAGATATTATCAAACGGTTTATTGACAGTTTTTAAAAATTTAATTTTTCCTAAACTAAAGAGTAGAGCGAAAGAATTATCAGGACGATTGCTTCTCTAAGAATAGTGATGTGTGTTTTACAACGATTATACATAAATTGCAAAAACTAGTATCGAACTTTAACTGCGCGATATACGCCGGTACGCATTGCATGACCAAATTTACAGTAACATTGATTTACAAAGGTAATAGTAATTAAAATAATCAGTTCACAATTGACCAGTAATAAATGTTGCCAGAACGATGTATACGAGTAACAAAAAGGCAAATCTATTACTTGTATGTGCGAAAACGCTAGAAGGGTCTTGTTGAAGATAACGACGGAACGGTTCGTATCGCAGCTGGTGTAAGTCCGACTAGGAGAAGACTATAAAATACACAAGATGTTCTTCTTAGTAATTATACAAGCATATATCTTGGCAAACCAAGACAAGATGTTCAACAAGATAGTTTATGCACAAACTGATTACAAGTAATTATTTCAAAAAGTATCAAATCTAGTAATGCTAGATTAGACACTGTTGTTAAATAATTATTCAAATTATAAGAAAACTCATTATTTAACTAGAAAATAGATATCCTGATTTATAAAAAAGGTTCCAAAATTTAGATGAAATAAATAACAATCGTTTTATTACAAATTTAATGGCCTAAGAAATAGTTAATAATATTAATATCTCAAATTTGTAAAACCATCCCAATTTTAATGTCGAATTAATTAATAACTTGTTAAACAATTGCACACATCAACATAGGAATTGAGTTCAAAGAAAAATACAAAATAATTGAATTAGATATAAATAAAATAAAGAAGAAGACTCCTCCTAAATATGGCACGAATTTTAAAAATTAATTCGGCACAAGTGAAAAGCCATGAAACTGTAATATGAACAATTCTAAGGCTTCTCACCAAAAGATCTAACCTAACTAAATAGGTAAAAATATAAAGGTTTGCATTTCCAAACAGCGTGACACAGCACTAGCATTGTTCATATTACAGTTTCATGGCTTTTCACTTGTGCCGAATTAATTTTTAAAATTCCTGCCATATTCAGGAGGAGTCTTCTTCTTTATATTATTTATATTAAAATACCTCCTAATATAAACAATAGATGCCTCTGCCATTATTTGTAATGGAATTAGATGTTTAAAATAATTTGCACTTCTTACAAGGAAAGTATCTCAAGTGTCTCGCTCCAATCTTGATGAAATTTGGATATATTGTAGACAATTAAAATCTAAGAGGCCCGCATCTTTTTATATCACCAGTTAATTGGTTTTAGTAGGTCAAAATCGCTCCTACATTTGGGTTTTTTCATCCTCAAAATATGATTTGAGCATCCAACAATATTATACTTTTTATATACGAGGGCAGCGCCAAAATTTTTCGGCCTGACCATGAAAGAAACGGCGTAGATTCACAATTAAAGTTTTTATTCAATATAATCCCCCCTGACATTAATGCACTTATTACATCGTTTCAGTAACAATTCAAAATCCTTAAAAAAGTATTCCTTCAGCTTGTCTTTACAATGTGTCCAAACTGCAGCCTTCCTTCTTCATTGTTACTGAAATGGCGTATAGGTAATAGTTACTGGGGGCCATATCTGGACTATACGGTATGTTCAAAGCTGCAGTCACGAATTGCGGCATGCGTAATTCCAGCTGCATTGCAAACGCACTCCTCTGACCTGTTTATTACGTCTTTTCTCCCGAATATTTTGTCGTAATTTGAGGAGTGCTACATAATATGCCCTGTTGACTGTAGTGCTGCGTTATTTAAAGTATATAAAAAGAATACCCCCGCAGTTCCAAAATATCGGAGACATCACACTTTTTGTTCGCTGACAGAACCTAAATTTTCTTGGTGGTTCTTTTCCTTTTGGATTCCATTCCATTGACTCCTTGTTGAACACAGGATCGTAACGGAAACCATGGTTTCATCTCCTGAAACAATTTTCTCCACAGAGCTATAAAAAGGAATGATCATATTCAACATGACTCCGGCGCTGAATCGCTGAGAGATCTTTGAGGCTCACCTTGCACTAATCTTTTTTATGCCTAAGTGATAGTGGAGAATTCGGCGAACGGTTGTATCTGGAAGTTTCACCTTTTGTGCTATTCTTTTCTTCTTCAAACGTCAATCGTCTAATACAAGATCTTCAGCAAGGGCAATGCTGTCGGCTATCACAACTTTCACCGTTCTCCCTGGCATCATCTGCCTGGAATTACTATCTCATTTTGACCAATTTTTACCACATAATAAGATTGAGAATTTTCCCCGTACACCCCATCCAGCCTATCTTTAATATTTTCAAGGGAGACCTTTTTGAGGAAGGAATTTGATAACAGTTCGAAACTCTAATTTCGTGACTTCAAACACCGCGATAAACGAATAACATTTGTAAGAAAATTAATTGACGTAAAATTCATTTTTTCCAAGGTTAATAAGGCTTCAACTGGTGTGTTATTAACAGTATGATCCGCTGCGATACCTTGATGTATGCCAGGCCGGCAAATTTTGCCACTGCCGTCGTATAAGTTAATCGTTACTTGTTTATTTATTGTCCATCTACTATCAAATGAATTGTAAAAGATTTGACTATTTAATTCTATAAATTAAATATTTGTAACAAAAGATGTCTGGACCAAGTTGTTTAACTGCCCACTTTATATAAAAAGTTCTCCACTACACAACCTGTATTTTGTATATTTCAGTCCTAAAGATGCCAACCAATTATAAATTATAAAGTTTAGGCGAAAATGGTTAGTATATTTAAAAATTCTAAATGAAAATAATTTAAATAAACCAAAACAATTTTTTTGGGGATAACCTCTTTGTTCAACTTACAGTTTGTAGCAATTGTACAGTGTTTATAAAAGCTTATCCTAATAATAAGTAATTAATTTTATGGCAAGGCTCATTGAATTTAAAATAATTAAATAGTCTCAAAATCATAAGTTAATTTTAAATAAATAACTTTATATCTAGGTACAGAAAGGTTCATGTAATTTAAAAATTTATTATAGGAACTTTTTCAAAATGTTAAAATACGCATTTAGAAAGCAAGGATCAAAAAAAGTAAACCTTTTGTAATTAAAGCATTAAACAGGAAGCCATAACCATTTAAAAGACATATGAAGTCAGTTTCCACAAAAAATGCAATTGACCACAGGGAAAGGGTCACGTTTACCAGCAACGAGAAAGTTTAAACAAAGGAACTTGGGCGTGCTCCAAGTCGATATACGCACGTCATAAAACAATCTTCGCTTGTCTTATACCAAGGGTTGCGTGAACTTTATGTGCAACATACCGCTTAGCCAATGAGTGTCAAGATAACATTAGCTGTTCATTCAAATGGCAAGACCAGAATGATGCAAGATCCAACTAAGGCCGGATAATAGAAAATTTTCGCAGATGGCAAGTCCACCGAGATCTTAATTAATATTTGAGCCAACATTTGGGTTGTAGCTATCCAAAGATACAATTAAAATATCAGAACGAGTACTACGCGACCGATACCAAAGTCGTAGGTTTAAAGTTATCTCCGATTTGTGATAACAAGCGAAGAAGACATATCTTAACAAGATTAGCCTTCTGTTTAATGTTAAAAAGGAGTAACACAGTGAAATAAATTAATCTTTATGGTAGTTTTTAAATAATTTAACTATAAAAGTATTCACTGGGTTACCTAACATAATTGTAAACGAGAAGTTTATTTGAATAAGATATATGAACGCTAACCAAACTCGAAATGAACAAGCATTTATGAGGGTTAGGAAAAGGTCTAGCAATAAAAACTAGACCAGCGTTCATTTATCTGACATTGTGGTTTCTTTGCAATACTATTATATTTATAAAACTTGAAATAAACCTAAATATTCCAATTATCTCGTAGGGCTTAGTAAATAAATTTTAGTTCATAATTCTTTTGTCAATTTATAAATTACAAAAATTGCATAGGTATATATTTGTAATAAAACTCATTTGTGTGAACTTCTATTATTTACTGTGAATTCTTGTAAATCCTCCTAACAACAGGTATTCAACTAAAATATTAAATCACATTAAAAAATAGAGTAACTTATACAAGCTATTTGAATATCAGTGAACTTCCAGCAATACTAGATTGAATCTGCTGTGATGACAAACAGTGCAGTTAGAAATACGAAGTTCTTCTCTGCATTTCATGGGAGCAAAAGGCGTGATTTCTTATAAACCATTCAAACTAAGTGCTTCTATTCTTGCAGACCACTAAAGTTGTGTCAATGAAGAGATTGTTTTAAAAAAAGTGAATTAATTCAAAATCCAATTTTCTTGTCGTCTTGCTCCCAAACAACTTGAGTTACACGTTCTTTTTAGGATCGTACGTTGCAGGATACCTACCACACTCTTATTTTTTGTAGTTTCACTCTTGTCACTAAATTCCGAACCATAACGAATTCAATTCAAGCTTTTTCTCTGTTTCAATGAAATTGCCGGAATGCGCGGTCATGTTAAATATTAGTAAACGTCGTTGACAAAGGCTGTATTCCCGAAATGAATTTCGTCAAAATCTCGTATTGTATAGCGCTAACTCGCACACGAAAATTCAGATATAATTGGATTTCATTCGGAACTGTACATGTAAGAAAAGTCTTAATAACTTTTCACACGTTCCGTTTAATCTTGAGACTTACAATTAGAACTGTACAGGCTAGTATTATGATGAGGTAGTGTGCGTGTAGGCTTTTGGTTCGGTTTACACAAACCACTAAAGCAGAATATCATGATTCCTTGCCTGATGCATGATGTAAGAGCATACTTCAATTTATTAGCTGAGGTGAAACGAATATCCTTAAAATGTCTCTTCAGATTTGGAAAGAAATGAAAATTATTTGACTTCAAGTATAGCGTTACTCTTTAACATTTTTTTTTCTCGGCTATCTCGGTTGATGATCTTTTTGGCAGCCGCCTTCACTTTATATTTTTACCGGAAAGGTAGATTTCAGTCGAAGATGGGTAAGGGTTTTAAGGGTCGTTTCATACGACCTACTTAATTTGGTTGATAACTGTGAATTGAATGTATTAAAGTAAACTAACGCTTGCTAGCATCAAAAATGATTGTTGTTTTTCGGCGGTACCTCGTATACGTTTATTTGGCTTAGCGGCCTTAGTAACTTTTTGTTTACATCTGGTATACAATGAGTTTGAGAGAGTTATTGTGCACATAATTCTTGCTAGCTTATTACTCGAGTCTGTGACTGTTTATTAATTTTGTTAATACAACTTCGAATTTTTGGTCGTATTTTGTTATTAAAAATGATTATGATAGTTAAAAAGTATTTTACTCATTAAAGTTTGATGGAAGAATATGTACATATTTTATTTACAATTCTAGCCTAATGGGAATAATATTTACACCATATTTTGAATGTTTACTATAACGGAGTGGAAACAGCTGATATAAGGATCTGATCAGTTTTAAAACAGCATTCCAACGAACAGGCGGGTAAAATTACAAGTTATTGTGTGTCACAGGCGCATTAGGCGTTACGCCCCACAGCAATACTGATGTCCCACTAGCTTCTCGGAGGAAGGAGGGTTTTACACAAATTGCACCAGCACCGTCCGCGCTCTAAGGGAAACGCTGAAAATGCGTACAAGGATTCTAAATATGGGGGGGGGCACTGCTCCTGGTGGGCCGTATACTGAATAGAACTGTTCCTCGGAACAGGAAAAAACGGTTCCGTGGCCTACAGCTATGTTGTCTCGGGGTTGCCTCTTTTACCAGGGCCCCAAATAATAATATAAATTAAGACCGTGACTAAAGGGGAAGATACCTTAACTAACACATATCCCCTGAAATACAAAATATTAACTATTAACTTATTCTAAGTTCAAAACGAAAGTCTAGTTGAGTAATACGATCTATTGCTAAAGAAATGGCTTATTTAGCATACACATAAAAATAACAGGATACAAAAGTTTACAGGTAACTTCTCCGTCTCTTGAACGTGACCTAATTCAAGAGGTGCGGGGAAAACTAATCAATCTACTATGCACTAAAATTAGGGTTTAAAGATGCTAGGTACAGTCAACGCAGATATGCGCCTATAAGCTGGACAGGAAGTATGTATTAATAGGCTCACCTCGCAACGGGAAGGTTTAAGCTGGCCTCTACAAGAATTGGCAGCCAGGATGTCAAATTAAATTGGATTCTCGCCGATATGCGTTGATATTTCGCTTACGCTCTTCACAGGCAAACAGTAGGGAAGCAAAAGAACAATATTATAAAAGGTACCTTAGTCTTATTCGTTACTTCAGCGAGCTTCTTGATTACCCTCAACCAGAATCGCCAATCGTGATTTATTTATGAATTCCTGCACTGGCAAGGGACCTAACACGTCCAATGAAGCTACAACCGAGGTGGAAAAAGGCAGGTCAATCCCCAGAGATACAATATTCAATCTTTCAGGTCTGGTATTCCGACATACTACATCTGCGGAGTCCTTACACACACCCGAAACACTTCAATCAAAGAAATTACGCACACGACCGATTCTTTCAAGTACAAACTTCGCGTGTATTAACTGCGAAGCGCGGGGAGTCTCGCGACAAGTTATTACCAATGAAATCCACCAGATGTGAAAAATCGCCTCAACTGTCAATTTAATTTCGATTACATATTTCCGAATCGTCACGGAGTGTAGAAAAACGCGTCCCTCGTGTTTTATCCGACAGGAAAGTCCCTTTATTTATTATTTTTTGTTGTCCTGCCAACCACGCCGTTACTCGGAACATACAGCGGCAAATTTTAAAAAAATTTTGATTATTAGGCGCGGAACGCCAGCAAAACCTAACAATTGTTGACTAATTTCAATTTTCAATGCGGATCAAGTCGGTATTTTCTAATGTAATTTTTGGTTTTCAGTGTGTACAATATTAGTGCGTTGAGCGTGCGTGTCTGTACATATAACATACGTTTTGTATTTCAGCGATATTTAAGATGATGTGCATATCAAAGAAAATCTCTACACCGTAAATCAGTACACAATAATGTGAAAGGGCAGTTTTATCGAATGCAGAATTTAATGATACGCAACTCAAGCCTCATACAGAACGTTTGCTTCTGTAAGTGTAATTGTGTTTTCGTTTAAACTGTTCCGGCAAATGTTATGGAAATTTCATTTTCCAACTGTGACAGCTTTCGATAGTGAACAACAATTTTAGTAACTTGTAGCTTTCTGTATATCGGAATACGTTTTGTTTAAACAGTTCGAATTGTTAATTCTCACAAGAAGGCCTATCTGAATAACTCAGAGGACGAGAGGCTTCTTGATTTTTGCTTGTTCAACTCTTTCAGTTGCTTCCCCTCCTTTTTCTAAAGAAAATAGGGGTATGTTTTAAAATTCACATGGTTGGATTATTTTTTTTATATTTAATTAATAAAGTTTATTATTGAACGAAAAATAATTTTCTAAAGTATTTCATTTCCCTAAATATTTCTTAATTCTAACACCAGAATTTGTTTAATCTATTACATTTTTATTCATAATTGGTTGTTAATATAATAGCATTATTTGTTTATAACAATGTAATATACCATAAGGTTGATTATTGTTTGCATATTTAATACGTTAAAACTTTACTAGGCGAAATTTCTCAAAATTCATTGCCACGTTTCAAATCGCTCTTACCTGCGTCCACGTGACAGAGAAAAATAAAGAGAGGGTTGTCCAGCTTCCAGAATACCTAACGGAGAGTGGGATGGGTCTTCAGCACGCCTCTGGTATAAAGTTGGTAACCTAGGTGCTTTTAAAAAGTTTGCTTTCGGTGATAAGAATGTGTCTTAAAAGAATTACGATCGTCACAAATCGTCTAAATAATTC
>JAHWXV010201803.1:0-12906 GCA_024586415.1 Phrixothrix hirtus | reverse complement strand
CCCTATATATTTATTTTGAAGCACACTGTATATAAATTTTTGACGCACCCTGTATATATGTTTGCCGCAGGCGGGTCATTAAAAATCGATTATGCCGCGGGGGGGTCATTAAAAACCGGTTTTCAAGGTCGGGATAAAATGGTGTCCCAGAATCGGCTATCTCTATCTACTGGCGATATCCGATACATTCGGAAAGAACCATCTCCAATTGGTTATAGATAAAATGAAACATTTAAAGGTTTAAAAGAAACTCTTCAAAAATTAATTTATCATAACAAAATAAATATTACACTTGCACACTATTATAATAAAGTAACATGTTAGGTTAAAGGTTAGATATAACTATCGCTACTTATCAACAAGAACTAAAACAAAACGCAAAATTTAAAACAACAAAAACGTTGGCGCAAGGTGTGTATGCCGACGTTGGGCAGTCGTTGGATCAGCACATTTTGCCCGTAATTGTGTGTCAGAGGCAACTATGCTGTATGCCGGATATGATCTAGCGTTTACTCGGCATTGTACCAACGATACCAGTATCTAACCATCATTGCCGTAACTTAGTCATATTAAGGCCGTAAGTACCGTGTTTGTTGAGATATTATTTATAAATAAATTACATTGAAATAAATGATTTGCTTTCTAGGAATAGCTTAAAAATGTGTGTATATTTATAACTAATAATGTTTCCCTTTTATAAATATTTCTTTTTTATTACAAATAAAATGTGCTCAAATAAATATTTGTTAAGGGGTATCCCAGTTTTTCTTCCAGTGTAGGTGCAATATATCAATTGTAGAGAAATTAAACCATTTTTAATGCCATTGTACCAAAATTGTCCATTTCCCATGGGAAGAATCTCCAGTATTTTTGAGTTTTTAATAAAACCCACTCATATGGTAAAGGTTCTTCATTTATATATGTATTTAATAAATGCAGTAAATTGTCAACCGCACTATTGCTTACTCTATATTTTAAACACCAATATGCAAGTTGTTTTGACAATTAATTGGCTTGTTAAAATATTATTTTCTTTTTCACCGGAATATCCACAATTTTCATCAAAACGAATTTCACTATTGTCTTCATCTGTATCATTAAACTGATAGCTTTCTTCGATTAAATTAGTTTTATTATCTTCAATAGATATTGACTTAATAATAAATTCACCACTTTGCACTTAATTTAAATTTGTTAGACTAATTTTTGTTTTAGCAAAATAATTTTCAATTGATTCTTCTTGTGTTTAATTAAATTGCGACTTCATTTTTTGTATAAAAATGTAGAATGACGACACAACTTTTTCTGCCCGAGCGCAATAATTATCCAATATATTTTTAAACATCATGTTAAAATGTGTATTAAAAGGGAGATTTTCTTTATAGTCCATTTTAAGGGTTACTAGAACTTTTTAGTAACTTTCAATTAATAAGTCTAATAATAAATGCTTTGACGTTAAATTCTTTGATCATTCTAGTGTTATTGGAATTTGTATTTCAACTAGCAATGCACTAATTTATAGTCGTGAACAATAGTAATCAAAATTTACAAAAACTTGTAAGAAACTACTTCTTCAAGGTACTAATTAGTATTTAAAGACGATTATTACTACTTACCATTTTTATTGTAAAGTTGATATTCTTTAAGAGTAATTATGAATTGTTTTAATTACGTTACAGGTATTTTTAATGCTACTGAAACATATATAACTAGTTAGTTATTCTAAACTGTAAATTTTACGATAGTTTGACTGATAAAAAAGCGAATCAGGCAATTTTCACGTTAAAATAGAAATTTATGTAATAGTTAAGTAATATTTACTGCGGTAAAGTAAATATAACTCCAATTCCTGTTATAATTACTTAAAGTACGACTTAGGAATATCTCCTTTCATTCTGGACACTATTTCGTTTCGTAATTTAGATACACAGGCATAGAATAGCTCATAAAAACACTACGTTTCATAAGTTAATCGGCTTCTAATATGTAGAGAACGCTTTTTTTCTGCTGTATCCGAAACAGTGTAGAACTTGCCGCATAGTTTCTGTACAAATTCCTTTTTTAATTCTAGCCACCATTTCGTTTCGTAATTTAGGCGCATTGTTATTTGGATTGTTTCCCATTGTCCTTATAATAAAGAATTCATAATGAGATGTTAATACTTTTTTTCTACCGCGACCTGTTTTATTTTTGCGAAATCCTTCATATTTGCACTTGTTTATAATTTTTTATTCTGTGGAATATCTATCTATTGCCAATTATTTCACCAATTTCTCGCAGTTATCTATCTCAGCTACATAGTTTCACTAGACGTTTACACGTATGTATAACAGTTTGTTTGCATTTGTTTTTCATGTTGTTGTTACACTGTTAAAACTGATTATATTGCGCCTACTATACTACTGGAAATAAATAACTAATATTCCTCATTTACGAGATAGGACTAGTACATAAAATTTCGGCTACACCCCTTGTGAAGTATTATTTTACAAAGTGTATGCTCAATTTTCTGTCAGATAAATATGGAACTGATCATGATTTTTGTTATAAGAAAGTAAACTATTTAGGTTTTAATATATTTTTTTGTTAAACAATGTGCTTTAAATATTTAACCTCATTTCAAGTAAATGTTCATTTTTCAATACACAAATCGACAAAAATTGTATTTGTTGTATATGTACGCTCAATTTTGTAAGTAGCTGTACATAAAAATGTATATAGTTGGTGAATATATAAAAATATCCAAATAAGTAAGCAGTGGGTAAATATAATGTTTGTATGTATAAAAACCCTACACAATTATACAACATATTTATTTAGGTTATCTTTCCACTTTTTTCGCTATCTTAGTATTAAAAAAAATTATCAGTATGGGATTAAAATCTTGTGAAATAATTTTAGATAATAATTGGGCTACTTATTATGTTGGTGAAATTGTAACTGGTAGAGTAGAATTAAATGTAGATTCTCCAAAAAAAGTTCGAGGTATAATAAATGTATTTATAGATTAAATTTCTAATTATTTTAAATGATGTAGGTATATCTATAACATTTAAAGGGGAAGCAAATACTTCTTGGTTTATTGAAGAATCTCATACTAGTAATGAAGGAAAACAAGAAAATGAGAGAATAGAAGTTACGGGATCTGAAGAATATTTTAAAATACAATATTTTTTAATTGGAGGACAAGGTAAAATATTTAGCGTTTATGGCAATCCTGCTGATATTTACAGAATATGATAGAAAATTTTACCGGTTATGTCAGGTATTCTAAAATTGTACCAAGTACATCTAATGGTGTACATAATATGAATCAACAGAAGTAGGTGGTCAATCTGATATAACCTTATATTGCTATAGATATAACCTGTTAGAATTGTTAGACGTTTTTGTTTAACCTTATATTAACTTGTACATTTATTTTAATATTGAATTGATTTTAAACTGAAATATTTCATTTTGTGATTTAACTTTCTAGTCACATCAGTTTAATTTCCATAACCATTTCACTTTTTTCATACCCTAAAATAAACGGATACCTTTGTTATGATTTAGAGGAGGTAGTCTCTGGTAAATTTAAAGTTTTAATAGTTAAATAACACATTTTAAAATATAAGGTAACATCTAAGAAATAAATATTTTAACAATTTTATTATTAGAGAAAATTATATGTAAATACATATCGAAACAGATTCTTAAATTAATTTGGGATCCTAAACTGCTTCTGCCTATTCATTACTACTTCAACCAATTTACCTGGCAACTACTAGTGGATACTAATCAATGTAATTTTTGTAAACACCTATTAAATACAGTAGTATTCAATTTTTGTTAAATATCCAATATCTATTTAAGTTAAATAAATAAACTAATTGAACAGTTTACTGTAAAAATTCATCATTATACTTTACTAAAGTGTTAAAATTTGATTTAATACATTTTAATATTGATAATTTATTTAAGGAGGCGAATTAGAAATTCCACCTGGCCAACATACCTATCCGTTTACATGTGCATTACCACCAACATTACCATCATCATTTGAAGGAGAGTTTGGTTATGTGCGTTATACAGTTCGAGTAGTATTAGATCGTCCTTGGAAGTTTGATCAAGAAAGTAAAAGAGCATTTACGATTCTTTCTCCAGTAGATTTAAATTTGAATGCAAGATTGAAGGTAATTAATGTTTTAAAAAATTCTTTAGCTGCAGTATTTATTGCAGGAACCATCACGACTTACATTAGAGAAATTTTTCTGCTGTTTTTGCTGCAAGTCTGGACCTCTAACTTGTGTTATTTCTATACCTTTTACTGGATATGTTTCTGGTCAAACAATTCCTGTTGTAGTTGAAGTGGATAATATTTCCGATGTTGAAATTGTGCATGTGTTATTTGCTTTAAGGAAGGTAATGACTTTATTTATAGAAAATTGTAGAAATAATCTTATAACAAAAATGCATAGTATATCTACAAATTATAATTTTACATATGTATAAATTCTAACACTAGCATTAATTTCTAAAAACCAGGTACTTACTTTATATTTGATGTTGGTCATTTATACAAGAAAGGTATCCCAGGTGTCTGACTTTGATTTTGATGAAATTTGAATATGTTGTAGACAACTAAAATATAAGAGATATACATTTTTTTCTATCTTCTCTAAAACGGTTTTATGAGATAAACACCACCCTTAAAGTTAGAGCTGTATGCGATCATTTTTGCAGTTTACATAGAAGCAGTGGACCGACGTGAATGGAATGAATGCTAAAATAATCACCCTCTTCCCCAATGAAAGCTGTTTTTTCAACACTTTCAACTGGCATCAAGGGTGAAAACTACCATTAAGAAAAATTGAAATAAACAAATACTTCCCTTAATATAACTCAATTTATTTAGAAAAAATATATGTTGTAGAGCATTTCAAAATAAAGTTTGTGTTTTTGCATTTTCTTTAAAAATAATTTTAAAAGGTCATTCCACCCCTAACTCTATTAAATGCAAAAGAAATCACTAGGATGGCGTAGCATTTACTTGTATTTCTAATAAAACAAACTAGGTATTACTATTTTTATATAAACAGATTGCTCACGCCTATAATAAAAATTGAAAACCACTGGTGAACATTAGGTGGCTCTGCATTCACAGTCTACTTCATTCTAAGTATGTTATTACTCATGTTAATAATATGAACACGCTGAAAATACTTGTATGTATATTTATTAAGTTTGCCCGGAACGATTGTTTTCATTAAGAAGTAATGAATTAGTTCACAATTTATTTTAATTCCACAAATTATGCCACAAAAGCAATAACTCTTTTTATATTAAATTATTCACTGTTTTAATTGGTTTGGTACTTGTGTACATATGTATATAAAATTAAGACAAAGTAAACTATTGTAATTACTAATTAATAACCTACTTAAAAAATAGCAATTTAAGTTAGTTCACAAAGAGCAATTAAAAATAGGTAGGTACCTAAGTTTACCAGACATTTAGATATACTGTTTATTTTAATTTTATAAAATTATGATAGTCTTAGATGTCTTAACGAAGATGCATTAAACTATTCCCAGGCTAATATAAACAAACAAACAGACCCTTAAAAGTTCGAATATTGGATGCTAAAATATTTCAGAACCCTTTAAACAATCACATATTTTGTTAGTTTCGGGTGTAGTGTTATTTATAATTAATTTAAATATAATTTGCAAAGCCAGGAAATATTTGCCAGTATGCGGGATGCAATAAAAGACAAAGAAATTCGCCGAATATTAAAATGTACAGATTTCCTGTTAGTGATAATACGCGCTTGCAGAAATGGATAGTAAATTCAGGTAAATTAATTGAGATATGCTTATTATAATTTAGGATTTGAAATCGTTAATCTAATTCCTTGTAAAATGCATGCCATCGCATACATGCAGTGCTTACAGCTTAAATAATGCAGCTTATAAAAACGTACACATTACTGGAAAGAAAAGGTAGATAATAAACATAGAGATGAAAAATAGATAAACTTTAATAATTTATAATGGTATAAAGAATTATCCACTAAAATTAAAAGGAAATTTTAATACGCAACCTATGTATATTATAAACAAAAATCGAAATGACATTCAAAATTTAGCTCACACAATAAATTAAAAAGTTTAACTCTAATATCATGTAGGATATCCTTGTTGTTTTAGAACCTCTCTTAATCATTTGGGTATTTATTCAATAATTTAAGGGTATAGTCTGGAAGGATTTTGTCCCATTCCTCCAAAAGACCCTTCTTAAGATCATTTTGTTGAATATGATATGTTTTCGAATGCCATGTTCCAATTTAACCCACAAATTTTCGATGACATTTAAGTCGGGCGATTGTGGGGGTGGTTTAGTCAGATGTGCACAAATGTACAGTAGCCATTCTTTAATCAAAACAGACGAATGTTTAGGATCGTTGTCCTGGTAGAATGAGAAATTTGCTTCTATACCTAGTTTGGTTGCACTGGATTTTAGATTTTGTTTCATAATAACCACATACATCCACCTATCCATATTACTCTCAATAAAACAGAAGTTGCCAACTCCAGGAGCGACTAGTACATGCCCACCCCCAAATTTCACAGTTGGGCGCTAATTTTGTGGTTTTAACGCCGCATTGGTTTTTCTCCATACCTGAGCATTGCCATTTGAGTCAAAGAGATTAAATTTACTCTAATCAGCAAACAATTGTGTTTTCCAAAAGTCTAGAGACTTATGCTGAAGTTAATTCTAAGCTGTTAGTTTTTTGCACTTTTGAAAGGCTTCTTCCTAACTACTTGACCTCTGTACTCTGCTTTTCGCACCACTCTTCTTATTTTTTTGGGATTACATAATTTCCCTAAATCCTTTTCTACCTCTGTTGCTAATTGTGAGGCACTTAACTTAGGATTTCTTTCAACTTTACGTACAATATACATCTCTACCTTCTCTGTAAATGCATAGTTTGTTTGGCGTCTTTCTGGATTTATTATACAAATAATTTTCACGTGTGTGGTGTTCAATTATGTGTTGTACCGTAGAAGCAGGTTTATGCACTATTTCAGCAATTTTTCTATGTGTTCTCTCATTTTGAAAATGGAAAATAAGCAATTCATGTTCTTCAACAGTCGTACGTGTGCCTATTTTCACGTATGTAATTAAATGGATACAAAATACTGTTCCACCTCTCGAATGGAATGTTAGGGATCTCCTTGATAGGTAAACTGGTAATTTACCGTACTTTCAAGTATGCAGTGCTAACATTTAATTGTTGCGTTATTTAAGCTATGAACAAAGTTTTGATTATTTTTTCGATTTTGGTTTATAAGTTGCTTTTTAGAATTTCCTTTTAATTTTAGTGTATAATGCTTAATAACAATATGAGTTATTAAAGTTTATCTAATTTTCATCTCTGTGTTTTTTATTTATCATTTCTTCACAGTAATGTGTAGTTTTTTATAAGCTGCATCATTTAAGCTGTGAGCCACTGCAAGTACATACATACGTACTCATATACTTTATTAATTTGTATTCAATCTTTAAATTGTGTAAGTCGTGTGTTGTGCTATGCAAAATTTGTTTTTTAGGAAACGCACAATTGTTATATGTGGAAAAGGACAAGCTACGAAATAGATATATCTGTGAATTGCATTTTTCCCAAAGAGATTTCTTCAATATAACTAAACATTGTTTGATAAAATTTGCCGTTCCAGTAGCTCATAAAAAATTACCTGCTCCACAGACTTCATCAAACAGTTTCAAAAATACTTCACCGCAACAAGAGTTAAGTCTTCCATCTACTTCTGCAGTATCACCTATGTTATTGAAAGACATACTCGAAAGAAATTTCATTGAAGTTATTATCTCATGACATATCACCTGGATCACCAGTAAATACATGTTTAAAATCTGTGATCAATGCCAACTACACCAGCTAAGCGACATATAAAATTTAATGAGAATGAATCGCCTGTAAAAAAAACTAAAGCTAAATATTAAAATGCAAAGTTGCTATTTACAGAAATTGAAATATAATCAGTAATATTTCTGGAATCTTTTGACTTTATTTCAGTACCGACTAGAGCAATAACAAAAATGCAGTTTAGAAAGAAATTTGGCTTTAATGATATTTTATAAGTCACCCGCTATGTATAAATTTTTGTAATCACTAAAAATCGTTTTACCAGCACCATCAACAATTCGTAAATGGATTGGTTCATCATTATTTAAACCTGGTTTTATTCCAACGTTCTTTAAACAACTTCAAAATAGGTTTTTATTCCACAATGTCAAAGAAAAAAGAAAAATCTTGTGTAATATGTTTTGACGAAATGTCAATAATGAATAGATGTGAATATTCGTCTTATATGGAAATTATTGAAGATCTTGGTTTATTAGGAAGAAGACCTTTAATAGCAAATTTCGCATTGGTATTCATGATAAGAGGTTTATATTCTCCATGGAAACTTCCAGTAGCGTATTTTTTATCAAGTTCTGGTGTAAAAGCAGATGACTTGATTGTCAAAAAATTATTGGAATCTAGTCTGCTTTCAAAAACAGTTGTATGTGATCAAGGAACCAGTAATCAAAGTGCATTTAAAAAATTAAACATTACGCAATCAGAGCCATTTTTGGAAATCTACGGAAAAAAGATATTTGCACTGTTTGATGTGCCTCATTTATTTAAAAGTTTTCGAAATAATTTATTAATTAGCGACTTCCAGTTAAATGACAAAGGAATTTCATTTTTAGATGTTAGTAAAACATACGAATTAGATAAACGAAATTCAAAAAGTAGAATTTTAACGAAGATTATAGATGGTCATATATTTCCATATTCTTTTCAAAAGATGAATGTAAAAATGGCAATGCAGGTGTTAAGCAATACAATGGCAGTAGCATTTGGACCTGCATAGCTACTAAAGAAATAACTTCCAATACTGCAAGCAACACAACAGATTTTATTGCTTTTATGAATAATTATTTGATTGTCTAAATAGTAGGACATGTTTTGCATCAAATCCTTTCCAAGAAAACCAATTAACAAAATCAACAATGATGAAAGCTGTAAGTGATTTAAAATATTTAATGAAAATAAATAACAAAACCAATAAAACAAGCAAACCTCCCTGTATTACTGGATTAATACAGACTATTACTGCAGTTTTACAACTTTTTCAGGAAGAAACAAAATTGGTGGATATAAGAAGATAAACACTGAAAACATACTAGATAATAAAAACAACGATATAAGAAACAGCAACAAGAAATCAGCAAATCTACAACCAATCCAACAGAAGCCAACTGTTAATATAAAGACGTCTCATACAGCATTTGGCAAAATACAGAATGTACTAATTCTGGTGGATAGCCACGGCTGATTTCTTTCCAAAACACTACAAGGTATGTTACATAATAATTATAAAGTTGAATATCTTTTCAAACCAAATGCTTGATTCGAACAAGTTACTGCAAATATTGATGAACTTATAAAAAACTACGGAAAAAGTGACTATGTTATACTATTAGCTGGTACTAATAATGCATTGCAAGGTAAAAGCGTAACCAGTAATTTTATTAGTAAAACAATTGATAAATTAATTAATACAAATCTAATCTGCATTTCTGTTCCATGCTGGCAAGGTCGCAATATTTTAAACCAGTTTATCTAGAAAATTAATTCTTGCATCTATAAAGCAATTCAAAGTAAAGATCATACCGCAAAATTCATCGATCCTAATAGAATCCTTAATATGAATAATTTTAAGAAAAACAATTTTCATTTAAATAATTCTTGTACCTATAAACTGTGTAATCAATTGCAACAAAGTTTAAAAAATATGTTCAACAAAAATTTGACAAAGTAATGTAATTGTAATTGGAACTTCCAACGACGATTGTCAAAAACCCCTTGCTAATACTTCCCATCTATATTCACAGAAAAACCACAAACTAAATGCCACCAAGTAATGAAATAGCTACACCTAAACCTTACTAACAATTTCAACTAGTAGAAGATAATATTCCAACTGCGCTTAATAGTTCTGTAGACATAACTGAGGTTTTAAATATCGATAGTAACACTGACATCAGTGACGACGACATAACCGAAATTTTAAATAGTGGTAGTAATACCGACATGTTAAATGTTCAGTGATTACATAAGGGAGATGAAATTTTTATTTTACTGAATAATTACAACAAAATAGATATTTTATTTAATAGAATATTGGTTAAATAATTATGAGGTACTCCAAATTTTTCTAATTTTTATCTAAAATCAAATATTCATTATCAAACTATTACTAAATATGACTATCTGTTTGAGGAAAAACTTTGAATTTTATTGTGTTCGTTTGTTAGATATAAATTTTATCATTATTTGTCTGTATAGGTCCCCTAGCAGTAAGATTGAGTTATTTTATAATAAATTACATGAATAGTTAAGCCATTTCTCACCTACTTGTAAATTAATAGTTTGCAGAGATTTCAATATAAATTTTTTAGTTGATCATAAAATCCATATCTTTAAAAACTATATTTATCATAATTTAAATATTCACATAAATGGTCCTACCTGAGTTACTAAATCTAGTGCAACCCCAATAGATTATTTTATCGCCAATTTTCTAACAATTGATGTTTCCACAAAAGTTCTGTCTTTTTCTTTTTCAGACCACGATGCAGTTATTGCAGAAATTGCTTGCACTAGTTATCCTCCTAAACATATCTATGTCAATAAATGTATTTATTCTTCTAACAACTTTGAAATGCTTTTCCAAAATATAGATAAAGTGAATTGGTCACCAATAACAGTTATAGCAGAACTAAAAAAAATTCTTAAAACTTATAGAAATTTTTGATAAATGCTCTCCTAAAAAATATTACAAACCTAAGTGTGGAAACAACTGGATAACCAAAGGTATTTCATCAAACAATAAAAGATGTTGTATTACTGATCTAAATTTACAAATAATAGAACATTTGTAACCTATTTTAAACTATACAAAACTATTCTTAAAGAAGTTATTAAAAATGCAAAAAATTATATTATATTAATAAAATTAACAGATCTAACAATATAGTTAAATAAACCTGAATGATGATTAGAGATATTGCAGAAAATAATAAAAATAACAGTAAAACACAAGATATAAGCTTATTCCATGAAAATAATCTAAAAACAAACCCAGTAGAAATTGCAACTATTTTTAATACATTCTTTGCTAGCATAGCCCATTATACTCCTAAAAAACTTAAATTCAACTTATATTCCAAGATACATAAACAACATTTCTCAGCATCAACATACACTTTATCTGTGTCCAACAAATGTGTACGAATTAAATAAAATTATTTCAGATTTACCACTTAAAAATTCATCAGTGGTTGATGAATTACCAATAGTAATATTCAAAAATTTTCCAACATCTACTCTCGATATATTTGTTAATTTAATTAATACATCTTTTACTGATGGAATTTTCCCAGAGTATCTAAAAATGGCTATTATCATACCGCTATTTAAAAAAGGAGATAAGATGAATGTTTCCAATTATCGTCCTATCTCATTACTGATTACTGTCTTCAAGATTATTTTAAACTACTATCAGAGAGTCAATTTGGATTCACACCTAAGTCAAATACACATAAAATGATTTTTAATCTATTTTGTTTTATATCTTCAGCAGTCAACTCAAATGATTCGGTAATCGGTATATTTTGTGATTTATCCAAGGTCTTTGACTGTGTTAAGCATAGTATTCTACTGTCAAAACTATATAGTTATGATTTTAAAGGAAACGTATAATTGGTTAAAGTCATACCTAAATGATAAGCAACACTTTGTAAGAATAAAACATCATAATTCAATGCCTTTAAATGTTACTTATGGATTTCCACAAGGTTCTGTATTGGGACCACAGTAGTATAACAAAGCGGTTTCTGGGATGCATACTATCCTATGTTAAAAAAATGGTCCGCCATTTTGGTAGTGGGAGGTAATTATCAGGTTATAAATGAGTAAAGTGGGAGGAGTTGCGAGTCGGCCATTTGTAAAGTAGGCAGAGTAATCGTTTATTTAGAAAGTGGGTGGTGATAGCAAGAGAATGGGCGTGGCTGTATCGGTCGGCCATTTTGTTTGTAGGGAGGTGGTTGGAAGCGTGTTGATGGTAACCGTCTATTTTGAAAGTGTTTGGTAGCAAGAATGGGCCTGGCTGTATCGGGCGGCCATTTTGTTTGTAGGGAGGTGGTTTGTTGGTGGCTGGAGTTTTTTTTGTAATTAAATTGTGTGATGGAGTTATATTGGAGAGGGATAAAGAGAGGTTCGTCGAACTGCAATGACCTGCACATCTAAACTTGCCAGAATTCTAGCGACATTTTCTTGTAAAGTTGAGATAACCTCATATGTTAGAGAGAGATGTGCTATAGATTTATCGAACTGCAATAACCTGGAAGTTTATACCTTAATACTAATATTTAAGAAATTAGAAGTGTATTGTATGCATTGCAAGAACTACATTTAATCTTATTTGAATGATGGATTACTATTACTGTTATACAAAGGGAAAGTGCTTCCAGCAGCCAAGAATTCAATACGATGGTTTGGCATATAAAGTTTGTGAATCGTTTTCTTATTGTCGTTATTAATGCATAACATGGCAGGCTATTTTAACTGAAAAAAGAAGTAAACAAAAGGAACAGAAAGTACAGGGAAGATATTGCTATGATTATTTTGTAATTTTTGGTTATTTTTACTTTTCCGCCTTTATTGTTGAAATAATTGTTTACAATTTATATGATTAGCAAATTTAAATTTTATTTGTGACCGATTCACTACCTATTCTTAATTTTTCTGTACGTACTTTGTTTTGTTTTCCCGGCTTGTTTTTGAGACTC
>JAHWXV010201801.1:0-16281 GCA_024586415.1 Phrixothrix hirtus | reverse complement strand
AACTGTGTAACTTTAATAAAAATTAAACGTTTCGAAAACTATTTGTTTCCTTTTTCAATAAAATTGACAACTCAAAAATTGACAATTAATACAATTAATACAATAATAAGTGCAGGTCCCTCAGGTTCAGCATAATATGGATGATTAGAAGTTGCATTAACGTTTTCAGATGCCGTGGAACTAATTTGATAAAACCCCCAAAGGAAATAAACGATTAGAAAATAAAAGAGTTCACATACATATCCGTCAATTAAAATTAAACAGCTGTGTTTAAAGATAGCACCAGAACTAGTATCGTTCTTTTTACCAGCACGTGCATATGTTGCCAAAGCCGATATTAGAATATAAATTTAAACTAATTTCTAACACCTTATAGCAATAAGGGTTTCCTTGCGCGTTTCATATTTAGAACACGAAGGAACGTCACAAGTCGAGTCAACTATCGAATATCTATAAATATAATTAAAGGAGAATAACCAAAACAGAGCTGTTAAATAAACTGAACAAAAGCTAATGATATTAATTAAACCCTTAATAAAAATATCTAAAACAACATAAAGCAATTTTATGTAAAACTATCCAAGATGTATACCAAAAAAGGTTGAATTATCTAAAACTGATGTTTCAACTTGTTCCACCGCATGAGAGATGGGGATTACTAACGAGGTCACGATTGACCCTGTCACGGATGCACAAGGCGCTTTTTTTGCAAACTTTTTTTACAAAAATGGCGACTCATGTATAGTTTTTAGACCTTTCTCTTCCGCTAAGTCCAGATTGCATGATCTAAATTAGTATTCCAGTAAAAATATGATCAGAACATGGGTCATCAAGTTCGTAACTGCAGGTTTCACTTTAAATCAGAAGCCTAAGGTCAAGGAGAATCGAGGAAGCAGTTACAGAAGTTGAAATGCCTGTAGAGTAAGGTCTCGGATTACCATTCGTAAGAGGTCAGTTGACCTTGCTATCCCTCAAACATCCTTGAGGCGTATTTAAGAAAGACCTTAAATTGCACCCATATGAAGTTCAATTAGTGCAGGAATTTACGTCATGTATGAAAAAATGTTAGAGCGCTTTGCAAGTTCTTTTCGGAAGAAGCTAATTTTCATTTGAATTGGTCGTCTAGACATCAAAGAATGAAAAACGCATGCGTTACCTTGAATAGCTCTGAGATAAAGTTGTAAACGTTGAAAATGCATTTGACTACGTTAGAATTACAATTGCAACATTCGATGTATTCTTACATTCTATAAAGTGTTACAATCCTTAGCTCCTTTTTTTCAAATTTGAGTTCATCTTGTTTCTAAACTCGTCAAATGGTACCAGGGTTTGTTTTAGTTAATATTAATTTCGTTTTGGGAAATATAATTTTACTGTTCGTTCTAGCGCTGGACGCTGCCTGACAGGTTTCTCTTGCAATCTCCTGATCGCCTTTACTGGTCAACTTCCGTTGGTGCTGGATTCCTACATATGGGCTCCATCATCCAGTCACCTTTAACTCAGTGTAGAGACCAACCATATGACAGTCGCCCGGCTGTGGTGGAATTTGGTGAAACTTATTATTATTAATGGCTATTTTTAACTAGTTACGTCTAACTTCTGGAAATATCTATTGTATATGCATGGAAGAAATTCAGCACGTTTAAGTAGCTGGTATGAGATGAATTACCTTCTACCTTGTTTTTCTTGTCGCCCAATGTAATATGAATAACTCAAAATCTTGGACGTAATTCGACTCCAGTATCTTTTATTGATTTATGCTTTTACCATATTTAATGTACGAATGTAGACCAAATTTATTCGAACAGTTGAACTGCGATCGACATTTACTTCAAACATTCTTTTTAAAAGATTATGTTCTTTCAAGGTCGGTGATTTAGTTTTTATTGAAAATCCAATTGTTCGTGTTACTACACGTAAATAGTGTCTTTTACAGTAGTGAGGTCTAAATTCTCGAATACACTTTAACTTATAAGTAATAAACTTCTACTAAGATTTTAAATGATTAGTAGCCTTAACGTTAACTTAGTTCTTTAAGGTTTCGTTCTATTTGCTTGCTTATAAAATTTAATCTATAGCGCTGTTCCAATAATAAATGAGCTTGAATTCGATTACTTTAAATGTTTTATTTTTATCAACATGCGAGCTCATAATGTCTGTATAATTACAGTTTAACATGAAAGCAATTTAAGTAGTTATATTTGATTAAATATGAGGTATAATCAAAATTTATCCGAATTGAGATTGCGTAAGTCTAGAGTTGAGCGCCACAGTTGGTAGTAGCTTCACACATGTTGATCTTGCAACATATCGCGTATGCGCTACGAATCATGCCAACCTAACTCTTCGGGTTTATTTATAGTAGCGTTTCATTGTTACTCCTGTTTTGTTATTTATCGAATTTGTCATGTCCAAAAAAAGTGATCAACGAATTTGTATCAGATTTTGTTAAAAACTTGATGAAACATGTACTTAAAGTTGTAACGTTCCATAGTGTAATATTTCGTTCGCAGGTTCAATGAAACTAATTTATATTTTAGCAGCTGGGGTAGCTTGTTGCGAGGGGTAGGTTCAGAACGGTAAATCGGGGTAAGCCAAATTCAAGTATGCTAAAGGAAGAAGTTTATGTATTAAAATCACGTGACCAGCAACTATTATCTCAACTTCTTATATGAAACGAACTGTTTACATTAATTTATTTACTTTGGATTCATATAGGTCACTCCGGCGGTAATAATAACATGAATAAAACCATCAAAACATAATTTATTCACTCTAATCAAAATAATAATTTAAAAGAACATTCTACTGTAATTTGTACATATTTACAAGCGTTCATAAATGCTTCCAATGAAAGAAAGAAATTCTTTGTATCGACCAACAGACGCTCAGCGTCGCATTTGATAATAACAGGGTATGCCCGCTGTCTGTAAATCGTGCCTACTTTCCTGTTACTCTAGTCTCGTTCAGTTCAGTATTCCTCTTAGTGCGCATGGGGTCACGTCGCTTGCGAGTGCGTCCCGTTACGTAAGGAATAATAAAGATATATTAATCCATCTGTGACCTGTGCCACTCGATGGAGGAAGGTATCTCTACGACGGGCGTCAAGCACGCCTTCGCTACCTAGCAAGACAATTCTGTTTGACGATGTCGTTGATAGCGGTTACAGCAGCATGTGTGTTTGCGCTACGGAATCAACACAAAACTCAGACGCTGTGTCTACTCTTATAATCAGGGTTAGACTGCTACAAAGCGACCCGTCAAGGCTTGAATATAAGATCGACGGAATTCGGACGGTACAAGGGAGAACTACCCTTACGGATAACTGAACTATCTTCGCAGCTTATTGTTGCGATGACGGATTTAGTATTCGAATTTTAGTAATTCTACGAAACCGGTTTACGTACTTTGTAATTAGCAAAGCACTTTTAATTTTAACAAAATACAACTTAACCTTACAGGTAAAGCTTAATATACTAATGCAGTATATTCTTGTTCAATGAAAGATCTCCCGGTGTAAGTCTGTTCAAAGAACTATTCGGTATGAGTTCAGACAAAGAACTCCTTACACATTGGAAATGTCGTGCTTTTGTACAGAATTGTCAAAATCGTTCTTTTTTCTTCGAACGCTATTGATAATTCGTTTATCAATTTATCTATAATGAAATTTTGCGCAACTCAATTAATGTTTTCTTATTAATTAAAAGTGGTTTTTAAATTGTTTCTATATTTATCTTATATCTTAGAAGCAACCTATATTTAATTTGCGGGTTTCTCAACGGGTTAAATCTGGATTATTATTGCGCAATATGTCGTTCTTCTTATATTCTAATTTTTTACAATTTTTCTTTATTTAGGTAGGTTAACAATAATTATAATTGAATCAACTTAAGGTAATTCAATCCCGTTGGCATTCTTAAAGTCTTTATCAGTGTCTTCTATGTATAAGCTGCCAGAATTTTGATATAAACACAAAAGCACGTGCCATTTGTTGCAAATCGATTTTTCGCGTATCACTTTCACTTAACGGATTTCCTTAGGAAATGTTACAAAGTTACAGACCGTATAATGGGGTGGAATGCATAAGCTGTACCCAAGTTTATGAGTGGTATAGACGTTTTAAAGATGGCTGAGAACATGTTAAAAGTGATGCACGTTCTGGGAGGCACGCAACCAGCAAAACTGAACACAATGTGGAAAGGGTGCGAGTGCGTCGAAAACGAGGAAAACTTTTTAAAAACTATTCCTACTAGTGATGAGTCGTGGATTTACGAGTATGATTCCGAAACTAAGGCTCAAAATTAACAGTGGAAAACCTCAAACTCATCCAGGCCTAAAAAAGCACGACAGAGCCGCAGCAATGTTAAGACGATGCTGACTGTGTTTTTCGATTACATGGGAATTGTGCACCACTAATACGCTCCACCAGGTAAAACAATAAATAAGGAATATTATTGTCAAGTCTTGCCCCATTTGAGAGGCGCAGTACGTCGCAGGAGACTGGCGTTGCATGAGAATCGCGAATAGTAAGTTCATCATGATAATGCGCCTACACACTCAGCTCAGCTTGTGCAGAAGTTTCTTGCCAAACACCACATTCAATAGATCCGACAGCCGCCATGTTCGCTAGATGTCGCACCCTGTGAGTTTTTATCTTCCCAAAAGACGAAGATTTCAGAATGTTCATGAGATACAATAGAATGCGACGAGGCAGCTGTACGCTATTTCAGAAAATGTCTTAAAACCTTGCTTCGTGCAAAACAGCGCTGGTCTAGGTATGTGGCTTCGGGAGTGGACTATTTCGAAGGAGATTAAATAATATGTAGTTTTCTTTTAATAAACTCAATCCAGATAGATTTTGATCGTATCATTTCAGCGTAAAAAAGAACATCCTCTTATTAAAATACTTGTCCTTACGTCATTTGCCTTTACGGCCTTGTTTGCAAAGATAAAGTCTACACATAAATGTACCAACCATTGTTAACGTATACAGGTGTTTGATATATGTTAAAACCCTTTAGATTTATTATAATTCATCCTTTTACCGGGACTGGTCGAAACTTTTCGACAAAAGACTTAATACGCATTGTAAATATAAGACAATGCTATTATTTTACAGGTAACTTATGGTTTCTTTTAATTGGGCAGGATTTCGCTGTTTATCTACAGTGTGCGTTCGGTAAGTTAATGAACGTAGACATTCTACAAACAGCGTGGCTCTCATTTTTTCTCAATTTATTCGACTCGCCGCTGCTTCGTACATGTATCGTTTTCCTGACCAGATGTTCGCTCCTGTGAAGTTTACCTCGCAATATATCACTATAAAATGAACTAACTAAGAAAAAAATATATCGTCAGCTCTTCAACCTATGCCTCCTTGCAAAGTATTGCCCGCTCTCGAACCACCAGTGAATACGCACTAGAATCAGAAGAGGAAGAATCAATCTACTGAATTTCTACTTCCCAAATCGCCTTTCTTCCCGGAGTTTTCCTCGGAAATGAGTTATCTGATTTAATTTGAGACGTTGATTTATCAAAAAAAATTGGTCGAAATTCTAGCTTTACAGGAAAATATTAAGGTGTCTGCGCATTGTAACTGGCAGTAAAACTTTATAACATATTTCTAAGAACAGAATCGTCTCGTTATTTGTAATGAGCTAATATAAACTAAGCTTGAAAGCAAATAAGTTTTTATTAATTCTTATTAAATATGGTGTTAACATGAGAGAGTCCCATGTAAATATGAAGTTATCATTGCAAGAGATCATAAATGACACAATATTTGCACTGTTATACAAAATACTGCTGTTTCTTAGTATGGGATAGTAGGGAAAAATCTGCTCATTATGCCAGGGAAGAGTGACCCATAAGAACGTGCAATATAATCTCGGGCAAAATTCGTCTACCTATATATAACTGTACTTAATGAAAAATTTCGTGCCTAGTTCATAGTTATATCTTGAGCAGCCTTCAACGACATAAAAGCAACATTCACAGTTTAAGTGAAACTAAGATAAATGAGGGAATATTTGTTGGATTACAAATACGAGATGTTTGGAGATAGGTACTTTGAGGAGCCCTACAAGGGCATGAAAATGCAGCGTGTTAAAGCAAATTTGTGGGGAACTGATTTAGTTATTCGCCTCTTGAAGAGATATGCGAACCTAAAATTGAACTTTCTCCATTTCCTGAATATGGAAAGCGAATTTGTACAGATAATAAACTATTTTACAAGGTACATTATTTCATGTTTTGTAAATCATAATTTCTGATACAGATATCAGAAGGCGTATTAGAATTTCCAACGCTGATTTCGTACCTTCTATTACCAGTAAAATGGCGAACTCCCCATGAAACAAAAAAATTATTTTTGTTTTGACTGTGTATTTAAACAAAGAACGAAAGAATGTTATACAACCTGCTGAAGCGGCCCAAATTAGATCGAAACGTTCCAGGAGCTTTTTTACTAGTGGTCCGATTTTTCTGTGGGAAGTACGGATTAATTGAAATTTTTTGGCAGCTAAATTCAACAAAAATTATTTTGACAACATATTTTATCAAAACACACCTCGTGGTGTGAAAGTAATTGTAAATAAATATAGTTGTGTCATCAAATGCAGTTAATTAATCATTGTATATGTAGAGTACATTTGTACGACTATTAATCACCAGCTGTAGTACATGTAACTATCACGAGAAACTAATTTGTGAAATAGGTACTACAACGTGAAGTAAATGAAAGTTATTTCTCAACATCATATAGATTATCAATTATATTTACAATTCCGGGAAAGAAGCAACACTGAAGATTTTGTCCGTATTCAAGAATACTTTCCATATTGTACAAACAATAATTACCCCCTGGTTATGTTTTATAAAGAACAAAGGAATTTTTTAAGTAATCGAGAAACTATGATTTTTCTTTTCTAATTAAAGAGACAATGGGTCATTAAAACTTATTTGTTGTAGGTCACTACAATATTTTTATATTGTAACTAATTGATGAAGTAAGAGGAATTCAATTTCGGGAACAGTTTTGAATACAAGTTAATTAAATGTTCTGTAAAAATTTTTGGTTCTTAATTAACTTATCAGTTTTAAGGACAAAGGAAGACGAACAAGATATGCGATTTAAACTTTTCCCTTAACAGTCTATTGTGTTTTTAAATAACCTAACCTTTATATAAAATTAAATTTTCTCATCCATAATTAACAACACTGACAGGAATAATTTGTTGAATATATATTTGGTTCGTTGCACACAAGCTTCAGGCAAAGCATTGTATTATGAATATTACACTAGCATCCCATGCTAAATAAAGAATTATTCAAACTTAAATGTAACGTTGAATTAACATAAGTAACCTGCTTAGTTATTAGAATATAAGTTGTATCGCTACTTTTCGAGTTAAGTAACAGTATTTCAATCATGACATAATAACATATTTCTCAAGCTTTACGCACGCGTAATTAATCTTAATGCAGAGGTGCATTCCGCTTGGTATGTTGATACCGTCAGGATCTCTTACCTACACCTACTTGAATTTCACTTCTAAAAATACTTATGGAATTTTAAAGATCTATGATTCAACATTACATTTATATATTTATACAAATACGTCAAAATTCAGTTGTGTTAAGGAAAATAGTTCAATGAACTTCGCAATTTTGCAAGTTTTATCTGACTTGATGACAATTTGAATGATTACACTTCTAGCATTTCATTTACGGACGTCAACCGTGAAGTATGCGTTTTTATGTCGTTTTATTCAGTTTAGAAGGTACCATAATGCAATGTTTAGATACAGTTAAATGCTTTGTACTAGAATTGTACTGGACTTACTTAAGATTACGATAGAAATAAAATTAGTAATAATTTAATAACGTTTACCGATATGTAACATGTAGGATGCCCAAGAGCGCTTAGATAGAAGTGACTGGTAGCGATTACCCCAAAATATTTTACTAGCTGTTATTTATGCTAACAATAGAAATCATAATAGTTTTATAATTTTTTATTTCCAACTATACAAAAACTTTTAAAACGTTTACCGCACGTCGTGGGACCCTTGAGAACATTTTCTGCGAGTACCCTGTAGACGCATTTTGTTGGCACATAGATTTACCCATAAAAAGTATTTGTTTTACATAAAAATTATACAGGATGATCAGTCCAAAAAAATTAAGAAGGTAAATACCCGCCTACACGAAGTTCGCCACTCACTTTTCGAATTAGCTAATTTCAAGAGTTGTGCTGAATTGTGCTCAAATATTATGACCATAATACGAAAAATACGTCAAAAAATCGAAAAAAACATATTTTATACTTTGTATATTTCTCAATTTTCTCAATTATGCTAAGTTGTGCTAGGTTGTGCTAAAGTAGTAAGTCGAAAAAATAATAACAAAAAATGTTACGCCCAAAAAACGTTTTCGATGATTGAAGTAACGTTTAAATTAACATCACCTATTCGAATGTCATATAATTATATATCTGAGTTGTGCTAACCAAGCACAACTCAGCACAATCGCCAATTTCGCCAGCACCACGATTTAAAGCGCACTTTATTCTTAAGCGTGGCTGTTCGCGATGATATTCAATGTCCAAATTTCTATGTTCTGACGATGCGATGACCACCAAATTGCATATCTGAGTTATGCTACGCTAGCAAAACTCAGCACATCTATCAATTTCGCCAGCACGTCAGAATGGTCAGAACATCGAAATTTGGACATAGAATGCCGTTGGGAACGGTCTCGCTCAGGAGCAAAGTGCGCTTTATATCGTTGTGCTGGCGAAATTGATAGTTGTACTGAGTTGTGCTGGCGTAGTACAATTCAGATATGCAATTTGGTGGTTATTGTATCGTCAGAGCATTGAAATTTGGACATAGAATGCCGTTGCGAACGGTCGAGATCAAGAGTAAAGTGCCCTTTATATTGTTGTGCTGGCGAAATTGGTGGTTGTTTTGTGCTAGCGTAGCACAACTCAGATATGCAATTTGGTGGGCATGGCATCGTTAGAACATTGAAATTTGGACATAGAATGCCGTTGCGAACGGCCGAGATCAAGAGTAAAGTACTCTTTATATCGTTGTGTTGGCGAAATTGGCGATTGTGCTCACTTGTGATAGCGTAGCACAACTCAGATATGCAATTTGGTGGTCATTGGATTGCCAGAACAGCGAAATTTTGTACATTGAATACCGTTGCGAACAGCCGCGCTCAAGAGTAAAGTGCCCTTTATATCGTTGTGCTGGCGAAATTGGCGATATTGTGCTAGGCTAGCACAACTCAGATATATAATTATATGACACTCGAATAAGCGATGTTAATTTAAACGTTCCTTCATCGAAAACGTTGTTTAGGCGTAACATTTTCTGTAATTATTTTTTCGAAATATTACTTTAGCACAATATTAGCACAACCTAGCACAACTTGGCATAATTGAGAAAATTTCGAAATGTGCAAAGTCGGGGGATGATACAAAATATGTCTTTTTTTCGGTTTTTTGACACATTTTTCGTATTATGGTCACAATATTCGAGCGCAATTTAGCACAAACCTAGCACAATTCAGCACAACTCTTGAAATTAGCTAATTCAAAAAGTGGGGGGCTAATTTCGTATAGGCTAACTGCTCGCTACAGAATAAGAAAAGAGTTCCCATAAACTTAGTTTGAAAAATGTTTACCCAAGGAGTTACAGCCTCATGAATGTAGACTCGCAAATATCATTTTTCGATATTTCTCAAACGCATGAGGATAATTGCAGAAAAAGTTTTGGATTTCTCAGACATTTTGATTCTCAATACATTGTGTTGAGTAGGATGGGGTAAAACAAAGTCGGGATGAAGTTATTCCTGAATTTCGATCAGAAATAATGAATTTTTGAAGCGCTCTTCCCAAAAAAAAAGCTCGCTAAGACGGATTTCAAGAAAAACTAGTTAGAAAATTTCCCCATCGGGAAGTAAAAAGGTAGCAATAAAATGTGGTGAAACATTAAAATTCATAAAATAGCAGTATTATTAACTGATAATTTACGTCAAGGTTTTGGGGATTTGGGGATTTTGCGATAGAAACTTTTTCACTCTAAGCGCGTTACGGTATTTAGTTTTTTCGTTCAGCCTAATCGGCTATTTCAATCGAAGATGTGTACGTCGTAGATTCTAGGCTCTCGTGTGGTCATTTAACGTTTATTTTTTGGCTAGTAATGGTCAATTAGTAAGTAAGCTTTACTTTCGGTCAAGTTATGTATTAATGATACCTATTTTGCATATTTACTATGCAACGAATTGTGTTTTTTAGATTTACGGAAGCTGCATTTAGTTGGGACGTGCGTTGGAGATTTATTTTACTTTATTGTATAACTTTTTACCTGCTTAAAATCGTAAGTGTTTGTGTAGTATACTTAGGAAAGCTTTCACAGTTAATACCCATAATAAACAAATTTGTTTTTGGTAAACTTAATATATATCAAAAACTTCGTGTTTTGTTTTTCAACAAAAATTGACAATTAAATAAAACAAGGACAGCCAACTAAACTATTCTAAAGCAACTTGCCATAATTTGTCGAGTTTAATAGAATCGTCCTTCCTATTGAAGTTATTGGGATTTTTATATATTTTTACTGCCTCACGATGAAGTCAAGGATAATAACTAAAAACTCTTGCTAATATTTTCATATTATTAAAATCAATATCATGTTGTAACTTTTCCAATGCATGTTTAGCTATAGCAGATTTTAATCGTTGATTAAGTCTGCAAAACCAATGGTGCTCCTTTCTTGTAGTAATAAAGCTGCGTTTTGTTTGACGCACATACACTTTAATACAAGCACGGCTCAATTTGTAAATGCCAGAAAATAATTAATTAATCTTCTTGGTAGGTTTAAAGGTATTAGAACTTCAAGATTTTACTTCTTCTATCAGTAACCGATTTTATATAAGGCAAATAAGCAGTACTACACCAATTTTTTCAAAATAATTACGGCAATCGTTAGATAGACCGAGGAGTACCACAACGGATAACCTTCACTGTAACCAGATCTAAATGATTTAGATTTTTATCTTTATGGAGCTTGAAGATAACGAAGGCTTGAGAATTCGAATAATCGCGCGTTGTAATACAATAAGAGATACTAAGAGATTCACCTGGGATCTTTCAAAAATTAGAATTTCTCTTCAACGATACCTGAAAAACTGCAATATGACAAACGGTGACCACATTGGACACTTTAGTTCAAATAATTTTTATTTCAAGTTTAATGTTACATTTAAAGAAGATTGTAAATTTTAACATAGGTTTGAAAAGAGTTTTATTACAAAACTACTTCATCGTAAATCGATAAGGAAATGTTTAAATAGTTTTTCCCGAAAAAGAGTGTTTTAGCGAGTTCTAACAATAGCATCTTTTTTAGGAAATGCATTCCAAAACTATTATTTCCGATTAAAATTCACAAAATCTTAAAGATAAAAAAGCCCCACCCTGATTTATCTCATCCTACCGATGATTTTGGAACTATGATTTATAATACATTGTTTTGAGAATCAAAATGTCTGAGTATTCAGAAAATTCCGTGCAATTATTTTATTTATGAATGTGAGAAATATCGATAAAACTATCTTTGCGAGTGAACATTCGAGGAGCTGTAACTCCTTGGGAAAACATTTTCGAAATATGTTTATAGGAACTTTTTCTTATTTTGATGCGAGCAAGCCTTAATCTTTTTGGATTTCTTTGGATCACCGGCACCGGCACCATAATACATAGCAAATAGAAGATTTTATATAAAAATTATAGCAATAATGGCAATATAATCAAAAATTCTAATACGTAAGTCATCTATTTAAAATAAACACTAAAACTACCCAAAAGAACACAAAAATTGCTTTTCCTTATTATCATGATATTCCTTCTAAACACAGACCAGACGACTCTGGGCAAATGTTGCAATAGAAATATGTATCCTTTCGAATACCACATTTTTATCAGTATTCTTCCACTTATATTATTTGCTTGATAGAAGCTGAAAAAGGGATGTTCTCTTTTAGCCTTGTCTGATTTTTCCTCGATTTTGTCTACTGGCAGTAACACTTTCGATGACTGAGTGCCGAAAATCAAAGAAAGACAATTTAAATGTAGAAGAAAACTAGTACATCATCATTTCCAGTAAGTGAAAGCCAACTTTTTTATATCGGCGAAAGAGTTTTACCTAATTTTGATATAAAGTTTTCAAGGACATTTTCATACTCAGTCATAATATATAAAACATCTCGGTTATCCTTCCACTTACCAACACAGACATTTTCTTTGGTACGTTGATTACATTCATCTGTTTCAATTTTGCGTTGACAACTTCCTTGGGATTTTATTTACTTGTCGCAGGCGGCGTTGCCGCGCAATAATATATTAATATTCCTCTCTGATTACTTTTGTTACCTAAGCACTGAACAATCGACAACGCTTTTAGTTTTAGTAACTTAATTATACAATGTGATCCAAAAGGTACTCATCATGTTAAAATGTTCTTATTATTGGTTTTCCGAAAAAACTCGTTGCTTCCATTAAAAATTAAAATACATTAAAATATTTTGAAAACCTCTTGTGGTATACGAGGTTCATTCAAAACTATCATCTTAATTCAAGAGTAAAGTATCACTATTATTAAAAATATTGAAAAATGTTGGTTTGAAAAGCTCTGTAGAATTAATAATTATATCGAAATATGAATTCTCAACCACCTAAGATCAATTAAATTTTTTTTAGTAGTTTCTGTCATAAATGAAACCTTCATTTTTGACTCAGTTCCCTTAAAAATGTGAATGTTTTGTAAATTATCAAATCTCAAATGTGTTTGATTAAAAAACAAATATATTTTAGATCACGAGATGATGTAATTTAAAACTTTCTTTACCAAAATTTAGTTATTCCTACGTGATTAAATTTTTTACAGATAGTAAAGTGACAAGAATTGGTTGATTTTTAAGTGAGGAGTTTGACAGTTGATGAATTACACAATGTTGACATTTTTGAGGAAACTAGAATCAAAACAATGCTATTAATAGACTTCTAAAGAGATACAAAATACAAGCATCTGAGGTGGCTAAGACTTAATACTTGGAAATAATTACAAACTATAAAGAACTTTTCTAACATTTTTTAATAGTCACATATTTTTGAGCGTATCTCGTATACAATCCGTGATTTTTAAAATGTTTTTAGTATATTTTTATTTTCAAAAAAAGTTCCAACTGATATTAAAACAATTTTGTTCGAGTAAGCAATAATAAGAAGGTTGTCACATGGAGCGTCCTTTTGGATCACGCTGTATAATTGTTTGATTATATTTTCAATAAAACTTGTGGAATAGAAAAATGCAATATTAGCAATTAAAAATATTTGCAACAATAATTTCCCAACACTAAAAAACCCTAAAATAAAATTTTCCATCTACTCGTAATTAGCATTTTGATGTTTCACCGTAATCTACGGAATCTCGTAGTTTACGGTTTACATAAATCTTAGTCTAAAAATTTACATTTCACATACATCAGGTACACTTATTTTGGCAATATACATTAACACCAAGAATATATGTATAACAGATGCACATACAAATGAAAAAAAATGACAATGTGCCCGTGTCCTTCAGCAGCATTCCATAAATAAATTAGCTTTTTTTTAGGTTACTTGCTGGTTTTATGATGCAAACATAAACCTGCCTCTAGATATGGTATAAAAATAATACCGTACCAAAAAGTGTATCTCTTATCGAGTACACGTTTTAGGGACAAATGTAAGTCGTGACTAAAAAGTAACCTTCAGATTATACACCTTGACCCCGTGAATGTAAGTATGTAGTAGATGATTTTGATTGGTGACTTGGGATTCTTTATAGTTCTGTCCAAATATTTTCTAAATCCATACTTATTTTTTTATAAATTAGAGCGGTATTTGCCCTAAATTTAATTATTGAAAAACAATGACGTATTTTGTATAGCATAAATCAATTTTAATTTTACTGAATATGCAATAAAGGATTGCTCCTTTTAGCCGGCTTTAAAAGCATTAAAAGCATATTTAAATAAAACGACATGTTTTGAACAAATTTACTGATTAAACCAAAATATTAATAGAACATTTAGTTGGCAAAAATTGTTGCCTGTGTAAGGTTAAGTTTAACGTTTCAAATTTGTGATTGTCTTCAATCCCATCTAACGGTAGAGAATCGGTTCCATTATGTATATTTAATTAGGGTATAAATGCATTTTTTAAACCTTTTCTCGTTTTCAACGACAAAAATATACTAAACTAACTAAAAGTAATCGAATTACAATAAGAATGTATAAAACTAAAAGAAATAAGAACCAGAGATAAAAAATTTGAACACTCCAAGATTTGAACCCAGATTTATCTGCCAGTAACACTTAATAGTGTGGCGTTAATAACGACACAATTTAACAGAGGAAAATAAAACGAAAATATCTTTTAATTTTTTTTAGAAATACAAGATCCCTACGAAACTGACGGAGATTCGAATTGTGTTCCAGAAATACATGAGCAAATGGAACAAGATTCTATAGAAGATAATGATGGATATGCACATGGGAAAACACGACTCAAATCGCAAAAACTATGCAAAGCAACTGAATTCCTAATACGTGGAAAAACAATGAGAGAAAAAATTGTGAACAATGATAAAGAGCACATTGGACGTAAAATCGAGCAACAAAAATCTGGGAAATGGGAAGAGTATTATGACATGTTGATATCATTGTAATCACTTAAGCCAAAAGACGCCAATTTTCCAAAATATTTTGAGTTGCCTCATTCTTACATAAAAAAGATTAGCCTTCGCGATGCAAATGAACAGCTGCACGTTTGGCGTTTAGGAATTATTAGAAGAGACAATCCATGAATTACACTTAAGTAAATACATGATCCATTTGTAATTATTTCCAAAATCGATACATGCATTCGTTGTGGCAACTTTCAAAGTGTAATATACTGCGAAAATGACATCAATAAGAGAATTTCCGCATCCTTATGCCTCAGTCACAAAACAAACGCTCCTATAGACTCGGTAATACGTCAGCAAATGATTTCAGTGCACACAATTTTAGCATCCATCCTTTTAGTTATCCCGTTATGGATTATTGGTATATATAATTACCATTTGCTATTACGGTTCAATTATAATAGAAGTTGCTATAGATTGTTAAACTGTAGAAGTATTACGAGGGACGTCTGATAATTAGCCGGTTTCTAAGAGATACCGCCACTGATCACCGAATGGATATCATTTCTATCAAATGCAATCTGTTAGAAGGCTTCATGTAAATTTTTAGTGCTATATGTCATTTAGTTTATATTTGACAGTCATAAAAAGCGAACAACTTGTGATTGTGTTAAAATAATGGTTTAAAACGAATTTCGTGCATTGATTAACCATTATTTTTTGCGTGGAAAAACCGCGAAAAAACAAAGGAAACGCTTGATGAATATTATGGCACATCTGCTCCAGAGAATTCAACTGTGATTTATTGGTTTGCAGAATTTAAACGTGATCGTACAAGCACAATTGATGAACATCGTTCAGATCGACCAATCGAAGTGACCACTAAAGAAACGATCGATAAAATCTATGATATCGTTTTGAAAGTTCTACGAGTGAAAGTGCGAGCAACATTTTGAATGAACATTTATATATGAAAAAGCTGTCAGCAGGATAGGTGCCGCGTTTGTTGACAATCGAACAAAGTAATGTTTAGCGATGTTTTAACGTAATGCAGATGAATTTTTACGTAGATTCATAACCGTAGATGAAACATGGATCCACCACTACACACCTGAAACAAAACAACAATCAAAACAATGGGTTGAAGCTGGTTCAAATGCACCGAAGAAAGCAAAATTGGTTGCATCAGCTGGAAAGGTTTTGGCGACTGATTTTTGGGTTGCACAACGTATAATGCTCATCGAATATCTTAAAAAGCAATAAACAATTACAGGAGATTATTATGTGGCATTACTGGACAGATTGCACGTTGAAGTAAAGAAAAAACGACCACATTTGGCAAAAAGAAAGTTCTTTTCCATCGTGACAACGCGCCAGCTCACATATCATGGAAAAATCAACAGAAATTGGATGAACTACGTTACGAATTGCTTGCGCATCCACCATAACGTGTGTATAAAAAGTTTTCTAATTAAGAGACCTATGGAAACAAAATGATGTATCTTTGCTTAATTCATACAGACATTTCCATTTTCATATTTGT
>JAHWXV010201786.1:0-15229 GCA_024586415.1 Phrixothrix hirtus | reverse complement strand
AAAATATATATATATATATATATATATATATATATATATATATAATTACACATTAGTACTAGGCCAGAACTAAAGTTCATAAAAACCAGAATTGTCCAGAAGTCAATAAGAAGAGAAAAAAGTATTTCTCTAACCAAATATTTCTCAAAAAGAGAAAAAACTAATCCTAATTAAAGATCAATACTGACTTTTCTGTAAGAACACACAAAATGCAAGGTACAAAAAAAAATCTTCCTTAATAAGGAAGAAAATAAAAAGCAAACAAATTCCTTACGAAAAGAAACAGATGCCACAATTAACCGCTTGCTTCTTAAGACAAAAGGCAAGTTGAACTGGCTCATCCATCCCCAAGTTCACGTCCAGAGCAGCCTTCATCATGTCGGGCTCGGGCTAAATAAATTTCCTAATATAAGGAAGAAAATTAGCAAAAAGGCAAATTTCCTTAAAAAGAAGGAAAACATATCTGCCAAAAATCAAATCCACCTACCCTTTTTGAAGAAAAGAGTAGATATCTTTAGCCCCATCCTTCCCTAAGAATCGTCCAGAGCAGCCAATCAGCCTCTGGTCCGGGAAGAAAAACTCTCCCGAATTAAATTTATAACCAAAAAAAAAATTCCAATCTGTCTTCACCGATAGCAAAAGAAACAAAAATAAAAATCTCAATAAATTCCAGGAACCAGAAGCAAGGGAATCAAAATCGCATTGCTTAAAATCGCCTAAACGCACAAACTCTGGCAGAATGCCAAAAAAATCAAAATAGCGGATGCACATATCTATAAAAAATTTGCTCTCTAAATCGCACAGAAACACTGTAGAAAAAACTACGAATCCGCTAAACGCTCTTTCTTCAAGAAAGAAAAGAAATGAGTAATTTCATACTCAAATACATACACTCGTGTATGAAAAACAACAGGTTCCTCAAAAGAACCCAAAGAAAAAATCTTCTTCCCAACTCTCAGGAAAAAAGCAAAATAACTGGTAATAAACGCTACGTAAACAATCCTTCCTTATAAGGAAAGAAAAAAAACCCGAGTAAAACTAATTCGGAAAAAGAGATACACTCTAAAGTGTACCAAAAACAATCTTGGCTCAAAAATAAGAGCACTAAAGAAAACATTCTTCCGAAATCGCAGAAGAAACAATAATCTTCCTGCTTCGGGAAGAAAATAAAACTCGGGACACGTCCGAAAAACGGGACAAAGTATCACGAGAACGAAAAATCCATACTTCTCTCCAGAAGTATAAAAAACTGCACCAGGCCCTGCATCAACCATACAAAATAGGCATAGAACCTAGCTGAGTAGAGTCCAAAATGCAAAATATCATAATGCAAGAGCAAAAATAGTGCTCCTAAGATTTGCAAAAAAAGTTACGCACTTCTTAAAAACGTAATCTCCCGTAGAATAACAAATTTGCAAAATACAACGCCAAGTACGGCAAACTAAACTAAGAAAGACATAATTGCTGCTGAGAAGAAATGCAATCCTTTTAACAAGGAAAATATATTGTTAAAGAACAAAATGAAAGGCTAACTTCCCTAAAAAAAGAAGTTTTAAAAGGGCCAATAAAAGTAGGCTAAATTTCCTTAAAAGGAAAACAAATTGCCAAAATAAATCTATCTACCCTTTTTAAAGAAAAGTAGTAGATTATAACAGCTCCAATCATCGCTGATACACGTCCTAATCGTCCTCAAACGAAGTAAGCCCGTGTTAAATAAATTCTCCCGAAAAGAAAGAAGAAAAGAATAGATTTATGCTACTACTAAAATAGCGGGAAATAAAATTACTTAAAATACATTTATATATAAATGTATCAAGTTTTTGGAGACGGTCCTGTATAAATATTACGATAAAACCTTAGAATAAATTCTACAAAAATCACTGTAAAGAACAAACTTACCTCTAAACATATTTATTATCCAGGCCTATTGAACATTTGCGAAACATAATATTATTAAATTTTCCACTTTATATCAGATAAATCGGCCCCACGTTGGGCGCCAGTGTAACTAAATTCTTTCTTCAATTCTAATAATTATTTAGGTTCCTAATTGACATAGGAATTAGAAAATGTTGCCCAAACTAAGCCAAATCGTAGAACATATAGACCCTCCTTGGAATCAAGGATGGTGCTGAAAAAGTGGGATTCGCACATGTCATTTACGCCAGATTAAAAAAAATAATGTATTTCGATAATAAACAAATTACACATAATCGTGAAAAATTCAAATGGTTGGTAGTAAGCTCTTATTTACAAAATTCTTACGGGTATTTAAATCTGAATGTTTACTTCAATTTAGCAACTGCACAATCAAAAAGATTTATAAATACACTAAATAGTTTTATCGTACTGAATTCATTAAATGCAAAGTTAAATTTAAATCAACTATTCTTTGTGACTCAATTAAACGGGAACCGATATAAGTATAATAAAATGCACTTAGCTTTTAAATCGGCAGGGATTGAGGCCTCCAGTTTTCGATGAAGCATCCACCATCGATTTTGAGCGACGGCTTCGGAAAAAATATAGAAGTTAATTAAATATCTTAAAGAATCCTTGAGCGCCTTACTCAAAAACAACAAAAGCAAAAATCTCAAAAGCCAAAAGAAACAAAAGTGAAAGAAAGACCCATCTAAAAAGAGGAAACTACTAAAAAGTTAAAACCAAAAATATTACGTACCTTAGATTCGATATTATTGATCCAAACAACTAAGATGGGCTTTCCAAAAGTTCTATAAAGAACTAAATTGAATACAAGACATTCTATTCATGAATAAATAAAATTCCGAAAGTCTTCACTTTCTTCCTTCCGCCGAACAAGGCAACGCCAACGCCCCGGCATGCCTTGTTCTAAAAATCTACGCCAGCGCGAGAAAATGCAAGGAAGCATTTAATGTGAAAATGAAATTCCCAACGCCCTCTTATAAGCAAAAATGAAATTAAATGATTTAAAATGTAAAATTACATGCAATCCATACAAAATTAAATCCTTCAATGTAAAATGGACTCAGGGAATTTAATGAGTTTAAAATTACAATAATTTGAAATGTAGACCAGAAAGAATTTCTGAATAACACAAAAAAGGTAACCAAACCTACATGAAAAGTACAATCATGTGCAAAAACAAAAGGTACGAAATTCAATTCGTAATGAAGTGTCAACCTTAATTACGCCACAATGTACAATAATGTCAGCTGACGGGACATTGTATTCTGTGTATGGTTGCGATGCTGTCGAAATGATCTAATCTGCTGTAAGAATTAGCACACAATCAGATAATCGGTCTGACAGAAAATATCCTGGACAACTAAGGTGATCCACAAAAGAAGTTTCCTTCATTTCAGTGCAAAGTCAATGTCAACGGATTCCACGGGGCTCAGATTACTGGGATTTCCTTGGCTTCAATTGCTATCGTCATTTTGCCTTATCTAGTAAAATTTTGCCGAGCCTAGAAACATTTCACAATCGGAGGGATTTTTGACAGATACCTTGTCCGAGGAGAAGGCATGTTTTTAAATTCTTTATCGCTGAAAAATGTACCGATTTCGGCCGGGTTTGAACCTGTGTCCTTTCGACGTAAACACAAACTTGCCAACTCCACACCAAACGACGTCGGTTCTCTATTACTATTGCCGAAATTCAAACGAAGATTTTTTTCCCTTGAAATCATGTGGATTTAACCCCGAGGAACTGTCAACGTTGCTGCAAATATCTATGCCAATAAAGTTTTGTTCCATATTTTGTGAGATATCAAAGAAATGTTAAGAGTTACTATCAAAGCAGATCGTACTGACACCAACTGATTCGCATGTTGGTAACGGAACGCTAGACAGAAGATATCATTTATTCCTCAGGCCAGGAAATATTCCCAACGGCTACACACTTTTGAACACTGGAAGAGGTGCAAAAAGGCATCGATGAGTTCATTATATCATTTAAATGCCAAAAGAATATACCAAAGCTGTCAAATTAAAAGTTGCTGATGAAGAATCACATTAAAGTTGAGAAATTTTCCCAGCCAAAATCCTGCCACTGCACAAAGATTTTTCCTGCCTTCTCGTCATCTTTAATTATCTTTGGATGTCCTAGTTACTGGGGACATTTATTTAAATCATTTATGGACAGACATGTTGGATACTAAATACATTGTAAGTAATTGACCCTTCTTTTGATTTGCTTACATATAAATATCACTGATTTGTAATCGAACAACATTATCATTGCGATTTAGTTACATTGTAATCAATACTTTCCCTCGGACAAGAATTTTATCCATGGACGTTGACTTTGGAAACGTATTTTTTTTTAATACTAAATCTACCATTTAAAACAAGGAAGTAGAATCAGAGCAAAAAATTTAAATTAGTGGTTTAACTACCGCATTACACGTTTCTAAAAAACTGGCATCAAGGACTACCTTAGGAATGTTGCAAAAACTGATAAACCTTGTTATTTCTCTCATTTTCCTATACTCTGTAATATATAATTATTATTAGTAATCGCTGTTTAATTAAAATATTTTTGTCAATTAGTAATCGAGATTTATCGCTTCCTAATATTTTGTTTATATTTTTTTAAAATGTGGAATGAAGTTTGACTTTGATTCTTTGTCAAAAGAATATTATAAACGTATCTAATGATAAAACAAAAGGCAACGAATTAGTTAAATTATTTTACCTAATTTTCAGGGGAAAAATCCTATGAAAAGTCCTTGGATGGCTTTTTAGTATTTTGACAAAGCTACGCGGCGTTTTGTTTTTCCTAAAGCAGAACTGAACAAACGTATGTTATTTTCTCACGTGCGTCAAGACACTTCATTGGTCACTAACCGAGCAGGGGCTGTGCAGTGGTTAACACTTTAGTTCTGAATTCGATTCCCAGGGCTACCTGCGCTGACTCTGGACTCTGTCTATTCTTATTTTCAATTCTTAGCTGAGAGGGGACTAAGTTACCCCTACAGCAGCTCGTAGGGGGAAATTGAAATAAGTGCTCACTGAATCTTTACATGACCACCCGAATTTCTCGCTTTCGCTTGCTGTCAGATTTTATTATCTGACACAATGAACCTGCAGCTGCGAATTATGACACATGTTTTTCATTGGTAGTTTTAAGATAAGGACTGGTATCTACGGTAGTTTCTTTATTCTAGTAAATAGCAAACAGAATTCTAAACAGTGGCCGTTTTTCAGCAATCATCCTGTATATAACGTTTTGAAAAGACGTTTACTTGATTTACCAAAACTCAAAATGATGTTCATTATTTTTCAAGAATCAATAACAGAGGTTATTTTAGTTACTCTAATGAAATTGCTTTAATAAAATTTTACTAGTGTGCAAACGCGTCTAAAAATTAGTTTTGCGTTAAAAATTGCTTACTTTCCGGAATTATTGCTGTAAATGAGGTTTCCGAAGATAAAAGGCCACTTTACGCTTACAAATCGAATGAATGCCGGGGCACTATTTAGTCATAAAATGGACGTCAATAGGACGTCTGGATTATGGCCAAAATTTTACATGTACAATTATTTATTTTATTTTTCAATCTTTGTAATCTGTAAAAGATGGGTAGATTAATTAATAGTATTAAATGCATATGCTTTATATATTTTCTAATATGTTATGTACACATTTACTAGATTTTACATCTAAACAACAAGTATGATCTCAAAGATATAATAGTGGTTTAATAATTATCACAATAATAGTGCTGAATAATAACTTAAATAATACATAGAATCGTGCACATTTGCTGAAAGATAACATTATCTACATCGCAAAAAATACGGGTGCAATACTTTAGAAGAAGAGATCACAAACTACTTAGATACTACTATTATCTAATCTATAATAAAATAAAATAATATATTACATAAATGACAACTTTATACAATGATACCGATGAAGGTGTGGGATACGTCGTGCAGAAACGGCACCAGTCACTTAGCCATTCCACACACGCCACTAGGAAGAAGAAAAAATTCATTTAATGAAGCGCAGGCGCTTTCAGTTTGTTAACAGCATTTGATAAATGCATAACTTCGGTGTTAAGTTGATGTACCAAAGATTCCAATTTATCTACGGTATCCAAAACTTCAACGCGTCCGGTATGTGGATTGAATCGAACTTCGAAGGGTCTGGACATGGTAGATACCCAACGTCTGAATTTATCCTTAGCATCTTCAAAACTTTCTGCGACGTAATAAACTGGTTGGTATTCTTGATCCTGATAAGGCTGCACGGCCGTTGTAGCAGGTTCAAAAGCTCTTAATTCGGGTTTCTCGCTCAAAGCGTGCAAAAGCTCTCCATAAGAACTTAACAATCCCGCTCCGTAAGCTTTGACGGCTCCTTGTTCTTTGCAAAGACCGAACTCGACGGTAAACCAATATACCTAAGAAACAAGTTCCGATTTAAGAATAATAGATGTAAAACAAAAAATCTACTTACCGTTGATAACTTTTCAATTTCAGAATCGGATGCTCCGAGAGAGGCAAGTCCAATCTCCTGGGAGAACTGAGCGAAGCTGGGGTCGGCAAGAAGCGGCATATGGCCAAGCAATTCGTGAATACAATCTCTGCAAAAGAAAGAAAATTCGATCAAATCCTCTTATCTTTACGAGATACGCGATGTAATTTTGCATTAGGAACAAATTGCCCGAGTTAATTTTCGTTGCAACGTTATTTGATCGAATAGGGCGCGCAAGTGCTATTAAAGTGAGAACGCAATTACTGCAAGCACGATATAATAGCTTTATGATTGAATTATTCCAAAGTTCTTTGATCGTTTTCGGTAGACGTTTATTAAGTTATGTGATACTTACGGTTCGGGAGTATGGTAGGGTGAGTTGACGTGTCGAACGTATTGAGTACTTTGGAAAATTCTAAATGCGAGAGATGCGAGGAAATCGCGAGCTGTAAGTAGACCGGCGGCTGGTCTCAATGAAAAACCAGTCTGGCAGCGAAGGAATGTTGACATTTCTTCGAGCTGTGGGATTTTATCCGGAATAAAAATGCCTTCATCCTGCAACATCTTGAAAACACGACGATATTCAACACATGCGTGTTTGGGCATTAAGTCCAAGACGGTGTTAAATACTGATTTCCAAGTTTTATTTTCCGTTTCGGTGTAAGCAATGAACGGAATTGTGTCTCCGCTGTTAATTTAAGAATTAAACATTAGTTAGGGTTCAGGATTTCAGTTACTAGACTTACTACTTGTATGCGAATGCGATTTCGGCGATTTCTTTGCGACGAAGTCTGTATTCTTTGTCGGCAAAGCCGGGATGGTTCATGTCAAGTTCCGGTTCGTATTTTGTCATTAAATGGTTGCAGTTATCCAAGTCGCTTGCGTGCCGTGGAAACCAGGGATTCTTGGCGGATAAATTATCCTCACCGAGAAGGGAGACGCTTGCCAAAGATGCAGACTGACGTAGATTTTTAATAAGTTGCAATAAATTTTGACGACTCATCGCGACTTTAATAAGCACATCTAATTGATTGGTATCATTTTGATTGGGGCGAGTTTCCAAGTGGCAGACGGATCCTTGATACTTTTCAATACTTTTCAGAACGCGTGATAAAGAATTCATGCCTTCGCGTAAGCGAAGGATCAAAGCGGCGCGTTGTTCCGCATCAGGATTTTCGCTAGCGGCATTTCCCAATACCACCTCTTCCTCTGTAAGTCCGCCATCTAAGAAATAAAAAATGTCAGTTAAGTCCGGCCAATATTTTATAGAGCAACCTAAAGTGCTATATTTTCAAGGGATTAACTCGCAGTTCTTCTCGAGAAATGGAGGGTGAAAATTGACTTTTGATGTTATAAAAGCCGGACGCGGCTTTCAATTCTTTGTGCAACTTTGCTCTTAGCGTAATTACGGCTCCGAGCTATAAAATACGAGTTGAAATGAAATTATGCACTTTAGGGGTAGAATGAAATTTAAACAAAGCATTCGATTGAAACATTTTAGAAATTACCTGAAGTATCATCGCCTTGCTGTTGTTCGGCAGGTTTAACGGTTGGCTTATCGTCTATATGCAATTCAGGCTCAAGGCTAGAGTCTACAATTAACATCAACACAACATCAACATGCAAAAACTAACATCGACATGCAAAACTTACCGTTGGCACGAAGACGAGCTTCGTCCAATACGCTTTGTTTAGTTTGCTTTACAACCAAAGTTTCGAAACGTGCGTCATCAACGAGAGAACGACGCCTCGCTGGATAACCGTTCTGAAAGAGAAAAGTTCAAGTTAAATCCTTTTGTCTTGTACAGCCGGAACTGTGATCGTCTTCAGGAAATTGGCTTTTCGCTTTGTCTTATTCGTTCTTTATGCTTTATGCATGTCTTACAATTTATTTTGCTCTATTTAATTGAACCGAGGGCTCGGCTTGTTGGCCCTGAAGAGGGAGGCTTGTCGCTCTCTGCACGTTGCGGAATTTACTTCAGGCAAGGTTACATACATTTACATATTTATTGGTAGCGTGCGTTCACCGGCCGTGATATTAGAACTAATAATTACTCTCGTTTTTGTTCATCGTAAAATCGCGCTTGTAAGTCAACGGTTTTTACTCTTAATTAGTTAAGAATCAATAAGCGTGAAGGATAACTGGTAGCTATTAAAATGTATGCAATTATGCAATTAAGCTTCTGTATGCACTTATTGGCCTAATCGAGGACGATCTTTGTAATGAAACTTTCTACATCGTGACTTTGACAGCTCCCGATTTTTATATTTTATAAATTTAATTTCAGGGGAAATAAAAAATTCCCATAAGTTTATTCTAATGTCATTACTATCGCATTAAAAATTTAGAATTTTTCGTTTCCATGATGCACAAATAAATCGCCTGAGGCAAAATTGCAAATATTTCGCGGTTCTTAATTTATGACATTAAATGAGGTCGTAACAACTACAAAGATACTAGCAGCAAAATTTATGAATGATAATAAATTGGGACAAGCGAAATTGTTAAAAACAATTTTAAAATTAAGGGCGAGTTTTAAAAATGTGTAACCTAAGCGTTCCCGTCATTAAATAAAAATTTAAAACATGCTGAATTAATTTTTTTTTAAAAGCGGCGTGAGGGTTGCTAAATGAAATAATTCAAAGGACTTACCTCGATGCTGTAGGATTTTTTAATAGCGAACATTTCACGGTTCTTCTGAGCGGCAGCAACGGCAGCCATGGTGATGGTTAATTATTTGAAGTAAAACGGTGGTTGTACTCGCAAAAGGCAAAGTTAGCCTGAAATCACGAAGTTTTCACTGCTAAAGATTCACGATGTGTCTTCAAACTGTTATGTCGACCACGATTATTGACAACCGTCTGTCGATTAGAATAAATTACACACGGTGATTGCTAACGAGAAGAAGCAAACCAATGGATGTCTGGACTCCTGGGGCACCACTTTAAGTAGTTAAACCCCTTCTCCGGTAGTCCCCACGCTGTGCGCCATCCCTTTCATTGTTGCGAAAATTACTCGTCACGCCTGCGTCACGGTCGGCCACTGGATGCTGGAATCCCCAAGGTTTTAGAGGATACCCTGGCCACCTGAATGTGTCATCCACTTAGCATTTAATTAGAATTTGGACGCACACGCTACCGAACTTCTACCTAAATATCGCTTACTGTTCGTAGAAAGTTACTATTTGGATTTTTGTATTCTTTCCGTAATCACGCTGTTAAGTCAAGGTATTGACCTCCAATCGTCTAGGGTTTCTCCATCATAATAACAACACTGATAGCAATTAAAAATATGTAGTACATTATTTTAACATTTTTAATCGCAACCAGTTTGAATTAAATAATGCTCAAATTTGTTTTACACGGTCCATATTATTTTTTCAACTTCAATTTTAACCTTGTAAACTTATTTAATTGTTATTTTCATTTACATTACTTACGCCGAAATATAAATTGCTTCAGAAATGATTTTCCGATAAAAATACCTAAAAGGATGTAAACGATTAACGTTTTAACCGCAAAACAGCACGCTTCATCAGATCTGAATAAATATATTAACGCGTGTTTACTGTGATGGACCCAAGATACATTTTATAAGAGTACGGTACGAAAAAATTCGGGATTCTTCATAAATTCTGGCCTACGGCTTTTTGCCGCGAAATTAATCTTCTGTGCTGAAAACTTCACGAACTGATTCATAGGTGGCGCCTCTACAACTATATTTTACTACATTGTAGTGGCGTATCTATCTTATGAAAAGCGGTCAGATAACAACCCGACCTTACGGACAGTTTATTGTAAAGTATTTGGACAAAATCATGTCACGTGATCAAGTTTGTTGTTAAAAGCTGAAAAATTTGTTGGGCGAAGGTGCACATTTATTTGCGTGGTTGTAAGGTCTAGGAGAAAAAACGCCTACAATGTAACAAGTTGTACGTATGAGGAAGCTCTGCCGCTGAAGTGAAGATTTCGAAGAAGTTAAGAAGAAACGTGGGTACAAATCAATAAAAGCAACGTTATTTGCCGCCACCAAGGAGAACAAAGATTTTTCCCGCAACGGATTCAGCAGTAACGCGTCCCAATGCAGGCATTGCTGCTATGCCAAAACCTTCGGAATGCTTTATTCTTCACCTCTAGCTAACGTTCACTTATCTGTAAACTTGAAGATCTCCTCATAGTGAACGCCTAAATGAGTGTAAGAAGAGTAGGCTGTGAGAATATCGTACAAACGGGCTTTTCGTATACACGGACAAGCTATCAGCTAGGGCGTCTCATAACGCCAAAAACGCATTCGAGTGATGTTTTCGTAAAACTATTTAAAAAGTGAACGGCTGAGTTCGTTCCGCGATTGACACAAAGTTATGAAAGTATCGTTAATGGCCCCCACCAAGAAAAACAGTCTTTCAACTGTTCAAACAGCAAGGGGGCTATATTATGCTAACTTTTTGGTTCAACTAAATCAAAATATTTGTGAAGACAGGCCAAGCTTTTCTAAGACAAAAATCTCCAGCTCCAGCTCTGTTTGATGGTGACCTTTTCTTAAACTTGATGGAATCTTTGCAGTGAATGTGGAAAAAAGCGTACCAAAGAATATTAGGCGAACGGATATTTTACATATTTATAAAGAATTGTGCACGAAGAAGCTATCTGCAGGAGGATGCCTGTCTCATGATGTCAAAAATCGATTCCAGTGACAATTTCGCAAAACTATTTGAAAATGACGCGTTTTTTTTTATAAATAATTTTAATTGGGGTTATTAGAAGATTAAATTAATTCTGTCCGCAGATTTGTGACCACAGATAAAGCGCGGGTAGAAAGTATTGAAGGCGTTGTAATTGGCCGCAACCAAGGAAAGCAAAGAAATAACAATTTTTTGCGTAGTAGAAAATATTTGTGAAGACAAATGAATTGCTGTTTCATTTGCTTTGTTTTCCTTGTCCCAAACTTGAAGAAATACTCGAAGTGAACAGCCAAACAGTGTAACAACACCAAGCTATGAAAATTTCAGACGAACGATCATTTTATGAAGAATTACCTATGAAGAAGCTACCTGCTAGCTTGACGCACGAGAGTCGAAAAGGGTATCCCTGATTTAATCCGTCCATTTGTAATCGCAGATGAAATTTGGGTACACGCGACGTGGGTTCAACATGATAAAAACATGGTTATTAGTCGTTACCAAGAAATCAAGGTCATGATAATTTTGTGCGAATTAATTCTCTTCCAACGCGTCAATCAGTAACAAGACAGTTTTATGCTAATCATTTGGTCCAAATCAAATTATTTGTGATCACAAGACGCGATTTTTAAAGAAAATAAATTATTTTTTATCCATGAATTGATGTACGATTTGTTGTCTCATCTGTCTAATTTTTACCTATTCCCAAACTTGAAGAAATCCCCATAGTGAAGGCCGAACGCCAATCTGAAGAATTATGTATGAACAAGCTATTTACAAGAGGTTGCCGCGTCTTCTTACGCCAAAAACACGTTCGAGTAATCATTTCGCAAGATTTCTTGAAGGTGACTAGCCCAATTTTGTCCATCGATTTGTATCCACAGATGACACAAGTGAATAGAAAACAATGAAAGCATCATTATTGGTCGCCACGAAGGAAATCCAAGGCATGACAATTTTCTGCAAATTGATTAGCTTCCAACGGATCGAACACTAACGGCACAATATTATACGAACCGTTTGGTCCAACTTAATAAAAATATTTGTAAAGAAAAGTCGGCTTTTCGTAGAAAAAAAATCCCGTTCCCATGCAAATATCGCTTCCAAGCCCAAAATGTCGGGCCAAAAAGTAATGGGGCGATATAATGTTCACGTTTGGTTCAACTGAGTCAAAATATTTTTAAAAACAAACCAGACTTTGCAAAGAAGAGAAATTATTTTTCCGTGCCAAAAATACTGCGGTCTTATCTGTCTGTTTTACACTTTTTCCAAAACTTGAAAAAATTTTCACAGTGAACGCCGAAAAAGTGTAACAGCACCAGACAGTGACAATATTAGTCGAATTTATGAAGAAGCTGTCTGCTAAAGGATACCGCGTCTCATAACGCCAAAAACTCATTCAAGTGAAGATTTCGCAAGATCTTTTAAGGAGGTCACACCTAATTCTGTCCGTCAATTAGTAATCATAGGTGAAGCGTGGGTACAAAATAATGAAAGCATTGTAATTGACCGCTACCAAGGAACGCAAGGTTAGAAAAAATTCCGTAGATTGAAATGCAAATATTCCAATTATGTTTTCTCCGTTCACTTGTAGTTTCATTTGTTAAATATTAAAGTTATTATCTGTCGTGTAAATAAAATACCGTTACCACAGGTTTGTTGTAAGAGGTAACTAACATACCGCATCGACGTTCTGTTTCATCTTTTAGTGTCGCTACTTTTTTCTTCGGCTTTGTAACGGAGACATAGAATAGCGTCAACTTGTGTGCCGTAAGAGGCAACAACTTACTACTTATACAATCTTTTTCAGGCTTTTGTATGAAATTTTTACCCCTTCCCTACTTTTTTCTATTTTACTGATCTCTTTGGTCTTCTTCTGTTCTTTGAATATTTTCAGAATATTCGTAAGTTTTCTATTCTTCAATTTAAGCGTACTTTGTATAAATTAAAATATTTTTCGTCATCTTATATTGAAGATTGATAAGTTATTTGGACTAATTTTGGGTCTCCAATTTATTTCCGCTTATTCTCACATTGTAGTTACTATTTAGTCAATTTGTCTCTCCTTGTTTCTTTTTTTTCCTAAGATATATCTTACGACTTTTCCCTAGCTGTTCATACAGGAATTACAGAATTTTGAATGTTGTTTTCTTTTCTTTAAATCTCTTGTTGTGTGCTGTTTTATATTGCTTTTGATGTTCTTATTTTGGATTAAGTTAAACTCAATAATTCTTCATTACTAGTGATCTTCTTTGCTTTGTTTATGTTTATGTTTCCCGTGATCGCTACATATTCTTTTTGTTGATTATATTGTCTGTGTATCAATTATAACAAGGTCATACTCGAGTTGTTTTGGTAATTATCGTTACTTGCCCATTGGGCAACGATTTTGTTCACACTTAATATTCTTGGTCTTACTTCAATTTCTCTGAGGTCTTGCAGTATATGATTTCGTCGACTTTCAGCATCGTTTTAATACGTTTTTCTTATATCTCACTAGCGGTCTCTCTTTTTCATAGCATTCCACCTTCTGTTCCGACCGTTATGTTTTAAGTTTTGCTGATTGTGTCTTCAGATTTTAGTGATCTATAAACGAACAGAATATAGTTTTCTGTAGATTAGAGCAAAGTTGAATCTTCTCTACTACATTCTTCATAAGGGATGTATTTGTTCTTATAGAACCATCGTTTCCATACCAAAAATATCGAATTGATATTCGCATTACTATCTCTTTTATCTCATTCTCCAGCTCCAACTCTGCCTGAATTTCATTTATTCCCAAGTTTGAAGAAATGCTCACAGTAAATCCCCGAAAAGTATAACAGTACCAAGTTGCGGGGACATCGGATAATGGGAATTTCATACCCTTATCGAAAAATTACATATAAATAAGCCATCTACAAGATGAGCGTTACCAAGAACGCATTCGAATGAACATTTCTCAAAACTATTTAAGAAGGACACACCTGATGCTGTTGGTCTTTTTCAAACTTCCTGCTTGGCTCTATTTTAGCTGCCAAACAACTATAATAGGGGCTGCTTGACTTTTTAATTAAGCCAGCTACTTATTTGTGGTTTGTTGGTATGTTGAGAAGAATTATGGGTTCATTGAGTGTTTCACCAATAAGAATGCTCTTGATTAACTCCATTAGAGTTGGCGTCATTTTAGAAAGCATTTCTTTGATGCGTACCCCGAGAGTTGCGGTTGCTTCTATTTTTTTTTGTTTGCGATTCAACGGTTTGTTTTGATTTGGCTCGTTCTGCATCTGTGATGTTTGGAAAAGTTTTGGCGAACTTCTCTTTCTTGCTTGAGATACTTCGTTTATGCTCTTATGGTTTCTGGGATGGGTAGGGCATACTTACGGGATAATCACCTTGGCACTTTGCCAGGGTATCCCTTTCGTATGTGGGATAAGGTTGTGTACACTTTAGACATCTATGTTCTGCGTGATATTTGAAGGACACATGCCCGTGTATCTGACATCGATAGGATCGTTAAGATCCGCTTATGTTTAATTTAAGCAATGATACTGAATTTTGTCATATTTTTAATATTTAGAATTTCTTTGCCTTGGTCGTCGTTAGTGGTGTTTACCAGGATCAGTTGAATTTAAATCCATTTCCCTTGAGGTCTTCAATTTCATCTCTATCCCGTCTTTTTGGAATACCCCTCAAGACCATCTTGAGCTCTTTTTCTGATTCTGATTTAAACTCATCGCATCTTCAATCATTACATCGTAATTTTCTGGAATATCTAGATATTTCTTTATACATTGATTGGTGTTATATGCCTTGATTACTTCGATACCATGTTCTTCTGCCCAATCTTCTAGGGCAAAATATTTGTCTTTGTCACTGAGGGCCACAAGCGGCGATTTTGTGTTGGGGTTACCTGGTTTTTGGATTATCTCACCGTTGTTGATAGCTTTTGTTGCTAGATCGACTGAGCTTAACTTGTTATCCCATTTGGCGATTTGGCGACTGAAGGGTTAAAGTTGGCTTCTACCTTCACGGCGCCCGTCAACTTGAATTCACGGACTAAACGTAAGCATTAAGCAATGGAATTAGCGTGATATCCCCCCCCCCCC
>JAHWXV010201755.1:0-12331 GCA_024586415.1 Phrixothrix hirtus | reverse complement strand
CTGTTTCTGTCTATTTCAGAATACGTTAAACTTCCCACGGCTTCTAGCAATATTGTCACATATTTATTGGGGCTGTTAAGTTTTATTTTCATCTGTCTGATTTTCTTTAGAATAACCTTTCAAACTAGCGCCATGCACTAATAGAAACTTTAACACTTGCTTTTATTTAAAATGCAAATATTTAAGAAAATATTTTAACCCTTAAATGCTATTTAACAAACTATAATATTTTCTTATGTTAATTACATGTTAATTAAATTAATTAATTAATGTGTAATGAACATTGGTCTATAATACAGTATGAATCAATAGTAAACAATAATTTTAATGTTTGTGTTTTTATCATAAAAAAAACGCGGAAAATCGTTATTGAATAAATTGTTTTTTAAATATCTTTAAAAACGCTCATATTTTAATCATAAATTCTAGTAGAACAACTTTTTATCAACTACATTTAAGTATTCTAATAATTTGGGTACATATTCGTCTGTTCGATATTTCAAATAATTATTTCTATAATCATGATGAAATAAAAACAGATTTACCTAAGACAAATTTCGCTATTAATTTTTATTTTTATAATTAATTAATAAATATTAAATTTAGAAGAAAAGAAACAAATAGATATGTACATAATTTTAAAAATAATATGCAATAACCCGATTCATTTACTTGTAAAAAACAAAGTAAATGAAAAGTATTATGATAGGTCTCAAACAAACAACAATTTTTTTGGTGGGTTACATACATTTTTTTTGGAATTATATTAAAATATTTTACAGATTTGTGTTCACTAAAGACCCATATGCACGTGTGTTAAATAATGATCCTGTATACAAGGATGGCGTATTAGCAAAGATCAGTAAATTGGACTTTATTTAATTCATTTGACAGCCAGCTTTTAAAACTTTATAGAAATTTTTACAAAACGATATGGCTTATAATCAACGAAACACCCTATACTTTAGCAAATCAAATCACAAGCACTTCACAAACTCAATCCTATACTAACAAACGTTCTTACCTTAATGCCAGTAAAGAAAGAGGTTTAATTAATAATGCATATAAGATAAACTTGTTAGTTCTATACTAATGTGTTCAATTGTAGTGCTGTTAAATATCCGGAAGGCTTTCTGTAAACTAGCATACGGCAGGCGCCCGTTTGTCCTGTTTATCTTTGAAATTGAAGCAAACAACCACACTGTTTACTAAAAGGGTAGCGTATGAATACTGGCAGTATTATGAATTTCTTTTATTACCTATTCTTAGGTACCCTTGGATATTTTAGCAACCTGTTCTTTGAATTTTAGTGCACCCTCTATTTATCCTAAAAATGCTTTTGTTTAGGTTCGTAGCCTTTGTTAGGTCTCCATTCTCCTGTTTCTATTGTAAGATATGTTGCGGAATTGTCTCAATTTATATTTTATGATACGAGGTGAAGATCTAAAATTTATTTCTTTATATAGACGCCCTCATATTTTACTTTGTTTTGCATTATAATTATTTACTTGTTTATTTAATAATAGTAAAACAATTTCATTAGGTGGGGTACAAAGTAATTCGAATCTGATTAAATGAATCATCAGAAAAAAGTTAACGTCATATTAATCGGAGGATTCTAGGCAATTATATCCCAATCAATTCTTATATTTCCAAATTATGTTGTTACAATCACTTTTTAAGTCGAAATGTGTAAATAAATTAAACAGGTGCGAATAAATATTCAACTGTATTTAAAATAATATATAGAAAGTTGAGCTACCATAGTTAACCATAGTTATTCAAGCTGTAAAAACAATCCCTATTTAATTTTAACTCATATTCGTTAGTTAACCCATACGTACTAGTTTTTCGTTTTCATTTATTCTTTCAGAGTCATTTATAAAAAAATTTGCTTCCTTCCATCTAACCCTCCTCTGTACTAAAGGACCAAACTTCCAGTATGATATTTTTCCTCATAAGTTCAAATACAATAAGAATTACTGTAAGTATTTCTATTTCAATCAATTAAAATCCTTTCTAAGATTGCGGCAGTTTACATAAAGATTGTAAATATTGTACAAGATTTACGAAGACCAATCAAATTTAAACGGGAATTTTGTTATCAACTATAGTAGGAGTGTGAGGGAGCTCGGCCGTTGTTCCACGGATTCCGTCTTGGCCTCCCCACTCCAATACCGCACCCACTCTCAATGTTATCCGCATTCAGCCGATACGAAAGCAATTAGTGATCAACACGTACCTAATTCCGTTTAGTAACGAATTCTTATAAAGTTTTTGACGAATGATGAAGTGAGACGTTTAGACATCTTAACTCGTCTGTGGCCATAATTCGAGGATGAAGTCCGTCCAAAAAAATCCAAATAGTAGAAAATCAGAGTCACGATCAGCCTCTTCGAACTGCCATCACAGAAGAGAACATCCTTGCAGTAAGGGAGATTGTGGAGGAAGACAGGTATCACGTCGTTGACGATATCGCTTCTTCAGTGGGTCCAAGTAACGGAAATGCATATTCAATCTAGGGCTTCCGTCTCCCGATCATAAAAATGCGTTTGAAGATCTGCCGAAAGATTTTGTCACCATGTGACTACTATCCGCTTGGATCGTTGCAGTAAGATCTAGGGGACCAAAGGTTCAATAGCGTTAAAGAGGTGGAACTCTTTGTGCGCAATTGGTTAGACACTCAACCTTCAACCTTTTATAATGACGGGAACAGGAAACTTCCAAAACGCTGTTGTTTTTACATTCCGGCGTTCTCAGAAAAATTATTAGAAACAATTCCCATTAACATTTAATCAAGATACATTTGTTTCAAAATTCGAAATGCTTGAGAATCGCTCATCTGTAGAATTCGGTCGGAGCCGCACGAAATTTTGACGAACCTCAGTTCCACCGTTTCAAAAGCATCTCGTCCTTGACATATCCAAGCACATGTATGAATTTGAAGTAGTTCGAGCTAAACTGTACGAGCAGATTTGCAGTATTATTCTGCAATCAACGATGTATATCTGCTATGGCAAATCCCTCCTTAAGGAAGTCCAAACAATATGTCACTGTCAGCCAGTTTCGCAGTAGTAGATTGATCCATTCACCATGTGAAACATAATTACTTTTGCAACGTTGATAGACTGTGTATTTTACCTCTATTTCTATTTTGACTTTCGACGAGATAAAAAATGTGGAAAATATGCAGATGTTTTAGAGTCAATTTTGCTCAAAGTTCCCACGAGATAGCTTATATTTATAATATCTGTGAGCTTTACCTAAATAATGCACGCAGCACAGACGTTTACCTTCCTAGACATTCGTCTATGCTGACTATTACCATAGAACGCTGGTTTGGAGGTGTCACTATTAGATTGATATCAAAGTATTTTGAATGCTAACTGAGTAAACAACTGCCAAAACTGCAAAGTTGAGGTGACGATGTAAATTTCTACCTAGTTTGTTGTTGTTTAACTTACCATTAATTTTTGTATGCAGTAATTTTCTTTTCTCTAGGCCCTTATTCATTTATACTCATATGTGCAAATACATAACAATTTTTAAATTAAAAAAAACGTATAATACCAATAGAAAATATTGAATCAATACCATCAAATAAATTACGCCTTAAATTAATGTTAAATGGTATTAAATAATCAAAGATATTGTTTTAACTATTTACGTATGACGTAGACTAATTGGTACCTGTTTACAATATAACGAATTTAAAGCTATTTGTATAAGACAATTATGCGTTAAGTACATAAATGACAATATAATTAAAACTAGCATTCTCTGGAAATTAAACTTATTTGAAGTTAAACTACCTGGTTTACTCCAAGACGTAATTGTAATTATCGTATTTATTAACTTTAACAAATGAATATTGGTGTTTATTTCTATGGACTTTAACAAAGTTGAACTTGTTAGAAATTTAAAATGTTTTCTTTGATCTACAAATTTATTAAGCATACGCGCTCTTGCGATTTCTTCATTACGTTTATCTATGGAAATGTTGACTTTACATTTTTAAGTAGCGGTTAGATTCCTTTTTGGTACGCATGTCCCGAATTCTGATTGCTTGACTCCTTACACTTTATTTTAAATTTCAGTAATTACTTTGGTTTACTGGATTAATACTTGCCAAAAACGTTTCATTTAAATATTTTCAAGCGAGAAGCCTCTTTTTATGTCAGTCTAACTCAAGCATAAATTTGGTCCATTAATGTGATTTAAATTAGGTCATTTATATTGCTTGCTGGACATGCCACTATGGATAATTTATTTTAGCGACTACACTAAGCAATTATCAACGTACCTAGTTACGACGGAGTAATCATTACTTTTACCAACAACCATTTACAAAGGAACCACATGCAGACCTTTTCCATCATAATATATACATATATTTGTTAAACAAGCGAATTTGGTGTACTTTATTATTCTAAAGCATGCGGCTTACAAAGAAATCATTGATTTTTGACAATTTTTATGTGTAGGGTACAAATTTCGTCAAAAGCACTTAGCTAAGATTTTTACGTACCTTCAAATCTGTAGTCAAACTTTCTATTAGGTAATATTGATGGTATGGGGTATTTCACCTCTATTTTACACTAATATTCCCTGGATGAAAAATAAACGATAGTGCTAATTGAAAGTTTTTCTATCTGCCCTCGTTTTCGAATTATTTCAAAAAAACGAATTTTCACCCCACTTTTGAGAGCCAATTTCGCCTTAAATGACTTGAGTTGCAACAAAAATATTTTTCAATTATTTTCGTCTATAGTATGTGTGCAAAGTTTCAAAAGAATCGTGAACTCACATTTGGTGTGGTTCCCTTGTTAGTGTATTTACACCACTGCACTATTTATGCTGGAAGATTGACAAAAGACGTCTTTTGTAACGTGTATATATTTTTTTATTAACTTCTTTATTATTTTTAGTATTCTCTAAGGATCATTTAGTTAAACATCCAGCCAATTAAATTTGAATTCTTCGCCGTTAGATACTTTTCCCACATGTCCCAAGATTGTTTAGTTTGCACATGCCTTTTAGAACTTTAGATACCTATAAATACTAAGAGTTTTCTATATACGAGGAGAAATTAAAATGAAATCTACCTAACAATGAAAAAAAGACTTGGAAAAAAACAAACGTTTATTTTTCGACAGTTACACATTTAGTCCAACGCTTCTGCAATAACGGGATATCCACCAAAACAATTCTTTCGGTAACTCCTCAAAAAACTCCGAAATGGCGTCGTTTAGTTCTTCATGAGAAGAAAGTCAACGACCTCGCAAGTAACTTATTTTTGCATTCTAATTAAAATTAGACAACAAAGGGAGTTGTACGTAGATACTGAAAGAAAAATAACGAGAAATTAAAAATCGTTGTCTTGTGTTCCCAGTAGCAAAAGCTTCTGAATTTGCTGCCCATCCGTTTCATGCGAAAGATCTATCAGGACTCCTCTAATTACATTTTCAATTCTTTTTCCTCACTCAGCTGGAAGAAGTGGCATGACGTTGTCGTAACGTCCAGTAAGTTTTAGAGCTTGAAAAAGTTGTTAGCTGTTTTGTGAAAAGATGTACACCGTCTTTAACATTGTGCGTTTTGACAATTTTTGTAGTGTTTTCCTTTGTTACAATTTTAGCGTCTATGTAGCTTGTTTACTTCTAAAGTATAATCGATGGTGGGAGCCGAACTTTCTTTGCTTCTTCTTTCTTCTAGTTACCTTCTTGTCAAATGCATTTCTTGCTCTACTTTATTGTGTTAACTGAAACGGGAAATTATTCGGAAATACTATTGTCCTTGTTCGATGTTTCCTTCACTATCTCCGTGCAAAGGCTCAGATCTATCCCGATTTCGGCTTTTTGGCCAGCCAAATTTTCTTCCTTCTCTATTTCTTTGTTATGCTGGTTAAGTATGTGGTTGGTGAGTATCTATTTCTTTATTTTTATCAAATTTGCTTTCTCCGATTGGATTCGGTTGTTGCTTGCCTAATTTCAGATACCATTTTCCTTTTGAGGGTTTCTTTCATCTTCAGTTACTTAGTTAGTTACTTCGTTTTCTTTCTTGCTTGTATCGCTTTCGCCAAAATATGTAGTTTGGATGTTCTAACTTGTTTTGTGTACTGTAGGTATTGTTGCAGGCAAAAGCTGCCTAATATATAGTAAGTACCGAGTACGCTTTGAATTTAGATGTTCTTGGTGCTATCTATTGAGACTGAATACTGGGCGTTCTACACGAGGAATACTTATAAAATAGTGGTGCATATACGGGATGAGAAACCTTAAACCTTGGGAAGCAGACAAACAAATCAAACTTCGCTGTCGCTTGCAGTTAGTGTGTGAGCAGTAAAGAAGCGATGTGTGCGCATCCTATTGCCAAAATGATAGATAATGTTAAAACCAAGCAGCACATTAATTTTAAATTGAAGCGAATAATTCCCGAATCGGATATAATTCCTTATGTTTTTTCGGGTAATAATTATTCGATTTATGCCTACCTAATGTCATCTAATACATTTTGAATTTATTATTGATAAAACAGCAATAACACTGTTTTATTAAAAAAATTGCTTAACTAAACACTATTCAACTATATACATTTAAATATAATCTGTTTAGGAAACATAACTGGTATAAAAGTGATGATGGTGTTTTAGCTATAATATTCTCCAACTTGTTAGCATCTACAAATTTTGCAATATTGTTGATGTGGGAAAATTTCAAATATCACATAAACATTCGTTTAACATTATTCGTGTCAAATTTAAATTCAAGTTAATATTTAATACGTTTTTTCTATTTAAAACTGATGCTTGTGTCTATACCAACAAATTGTAAATTAACTAATTCAGTATGCTAATGAACTAATTTAGCAAATTATTTCTTCTATTACAACTTAATCTAATTTTCAATATTGCCGGTTGAGTCCCTAGATCCAGCCCGTTTTTTTTTGAAATATATTATTTGTCATTTATGTATCGTGAACAGATTATATGTTCCTTCATAAGTTGTAACCAAAAATATACGTAATAATGAAATTTTCTTGTTTAATCCGCTCCCTCTGCCGTGCCCTTTAATCGATTACGATGTATATATTAGAGTACCACTTAACCTCCATTGTTACGTATACAAACGCAGTATTTCCAAAAAGCCAAGTAAGTTTTCGTTACATATACTCTCAACAATTTGTTCGTTAACTGGTAACTATTTTACAGAGGTTTGTTAAAAATCTGTCAGTTTGGAAAGTAACTACAAAAAATATGCCATATTAAATACGTTATGTCACAAAGTTTAATCAAAAATATATGTTGTCTTGAAACATTCTTGATGCAGTCTTCCCTCATGTAATACTTTTCTCTGCTTACCACAAAAACTCATGAGCTCGACTAGTTTGTACAACCCAAATGTACTGTTCTATTGTTATGGCGTTATTGTAGTCGAAGACCACGCATAGATAAGCTAAAATTGGCACACACGTATTCGAGGGACCTCAAAATCAAAATTAAAATCGACATACGTAAACAAATAAAGTTGTAGTAAACGTAAGATATACAAATTAATTAAATGCGCTAATGAACCACAAATTAGCAGAAATAACAAGGTTATTGAAATTATAATAAATTTGTACATTAAGGTCAAAATATAATATGGTAAAATCAGACGTTGAGCTGTACTAAGCAATGACATGCCACATGTGTTAAGCTGATATAAAAACAGGTTCTTAAATTTTTACCTTGCATAAACAAATATAAATTTGAAATAATGTTTTCAATAAGCATAAATGATCATCAAAATTGTTCTCATCTTTTGAGATAAAGCTTACATCAAATAAATAATCAGATATTGATAATAGGTAAATTAAAAGTAAATATTAAAATAAATCAGGAAAAAATGTAATGCTAGATAAATGAATTCACTGGATCTAAATTGAAATGTATCTTAATAAATGTCCATTAATAAAATTTAAAGTATACAATTGTAAATTAGTTAATTGTAATAAAAACTTGTTATCGCCAGGGAAATGTAAATAGCCGGTAGTTAATTTTACCAACCATAAAAGAAATAATTTAGTCACAGGTTTTCTAACCTTGGATCATCAAACCCAAAATGCGTAATTACTGTAGGAAAACAGTAACTGCGTTGAACTTGATTTCGTACATCGTCAAGCAGTGCTAGAGACGGTGAACGAGGAATTCCACAGAAAGGTCGTTGCCATCATGATAATTAAAATAAAATACAATAAAAAGTCTTATAAATATCCAAACCCAACGTTATAACCATCTTATGTGACAATTTTAACATGAGCAAGGTTTTCATCACAAGGGTTTCACGTTTATTACACCCAAACAAAAATGTCGCAGACTATAAACTTCACAATCTCATTTGGAAATTTTAGCTGGTGATTCTAACATTTTGGGTTGGGATCGTGAGGCAAAATTGGAATCCAAGAAATGTATTCGTAAGGGTTGCCCAACTTCGAAGAAAACCCAAACACAACTGATATCTACAGCATTTTAGGACGTCAAGGACATTTTAGACATCAAATGTATGCAAAAAAGGACACAAGCTAACACATAAAAATGTAAACAAAAATTGTTTAGCTCCATGCTAATGCGATCAATTGTGCAGGAATGCAAGTTCTTAGAGTTAGACCATCCACTGCGACTAGGCCTGACTCTATCTGATTTTTATCTTCTATATTAGGCTGAGAAGCTATTGCGGCGTTTTGAGTCAGATGACAGCTTCAAAGCAGTTGGACAACTTTTTTGCAAATCGCGAAAAATCTTTCTTACATGAGCATTAGTTCGCTGAAGGTGAATTGGCGCAAGACATTGATATAGGCGGAGACTGTATTAAAAAGCAAAATTATAAGAAAAACGTTTCCCTTTTATTTTACAGATAGGTAGACTTCTTTTCTAGCTACCCTTGTAAGTAGAGGTTCAATAATATACTTCGGTTGGTCAGTGAAAATTAGGTAATAAAATATAATGAAAAATATTCGTCGCTTTTTATTTTAAGAATTCAATTACAATTTTTACCTTAAAACTCATTTAAGCGAACCATAGAGAATTATAATTACACATACAAAAATAGTAGATGCAGGTACTTCATTATGCATGATATTGTTCATTGCGCGCAATTTCTAGCGTTTCGTTTTTTTCATAAAAAACACGTACAATATCAACCCTCATGAAATATTTTAACAACCGTTCGTAAATTTACTGTTTTAGAGTTAGGTCCAATGCCTGACGGGAATGATATAAAAATTTTTATTAGCTACCCATAAATTCGATGTTTCACTGATTTTTTTTAGCTTTATTTTGATTTTCATTCAGAACAACTACAATTACCTAGACCGCATTAAATTTGTTAAAATATGCATGAAGTTGTAAATGTTTACAGAGAAAATTGAATGCGTACAGAAAATGCAACAAATTAGTTCCAACTGCAATCTCAAGAGAGTAGTTGTTTCTTTTAGGTAGTTTCGTCGGTTTCGACGTTCTAAAACCACCTCGGAGTTGTAATTCACTTGTAAAAAATTAACCAATTCCCTTGCGAGCTTTGTTTCAATGTTCTCTGTAAATTGCAATTGAATGCTTTAACCAGATTATCCGATACCTTTTGCTATATTAAACAAACGTAATTGTTTTCAGTTGCCTTGCCTAATAACCTAACAGAGGACATTCTAGAAAAGTACTATTTAAAACCGGAAGTTACGGTGACAACTTCTCCACCCGGATTTGTCGGAGGCGAAACTACACACGCGAGAAAAGAAGTTACTCCAGCAACGAGCCCTACAAGTAGTACGCAAGCTTATATAGGACTTATAACTGGAGTTCTTGCAATGATTGTTTTACTATTGGCGTGTACCGTTTTTCTTATGATTCGAAGAGGAAGAAAAAAGGTCGCTTTATTACATAAACACACCGCACTCGTTTCCAGTAGCACTAAACCAGGCGTCACGATTAATATGAAAGACTTAAAAATGAATATGTCTACTCCTATCATCAATAATGGTTTATCGCGTTCAAGGTTATCGGTTAAAAGCAAAGGAAACGCTTCAGGAACCATAGACTCGAAGAAAAATAAGAAGACCAACCTTTACGGTCACGTTACTGGTGGCGAAGAGTCAGACAGCGAAAACTCATCGGTTTATCATGAACCCTACAAACTTCTACCAAGCGCTAAGCAAGAATATGGCTGCCTTCTTAAAAAGGATCCTATTTCATCTAGTAAAAGTGGAGAATATACAGGTAAGTGCATTTTTTACTAATCTCATTTTCTTACTGTTCTTTTATGAGGGTCTGTTCAGGACGTAATATTTTCTTGAACTATATAAACTTTTTGTGTATACAGCTATATTATTTGTGGGTCAATTATATATATTTAATAACTTGATTTTTGTCCAATTGTAAAATAAAGTAACTTTAGTTTGCAAACTAAGTGGACAGAAGATTAAGAACAGACCATTCAGTAATTTAGCATTTATTTTCTTCAACAGTAATAATAATGTTATACGTTTCGCCTCGGAAACAATTGAATCTTTGTCAAGAACTAAAATTAGCATAAATGTAATTAATATGACAGGGTTAAACAAATAATTTACCTGAACAACAACTTTAAATTTACAATTTTAAAAATAAATAACGGGATATTTATAGGCGATGCTTACATAATCTTCAAACAGTTCTTCAGCTTGTACTCTTAAATTTTCATTCTTATGATTTATTTTTAATTTCAAAAGCTTAAAAATGAACTCCTATTAATTATTTCAATTATTTACTTACATTACTTACACATTAAAAGTTACTACATTAAAAATTTAAGGAACAGCCATTTTTAATAAAGTGATAAAAACTCAACAGCTAATTTTATGAAGGAATGAAACGTTGAATTGACAGTGGCGCCATCTATTACAATGGTTTTGAAGCTCATGTAGGCATCTACATCTTTATAACTATACAAAACTATGTTACTAAATTTAGATAACAGAAATCCCTTTGAAAATGAATTATTTAAAATTAATTGATGAGGAACAATTATTATGACCTACAGAATGATACATGGAAACAAAATGTTAAATTAAATTTTAATTTATCTAATGCACAGACTAGAAAAACAAGGATTAGATAATTGAAGATTAGCTAACATTTAGCAAAGGTCATCTAAAAATGCAGGTTTTCTTTCTTGTTAGGAAATGTTTTAAAAAAACAATGTTATGTCATTTCTTACAATTAAGTTAGCTAAAAAAGAGAGTCAATTAATAAAAAATAACAAAGTTACTTAAAACCGAGAAAAACATTAAGTCATAATTTCTTTGTTAGAAAACATGTTGGTTGTATCGAAGCTTAATTTATTTAGTATGCATACTATATAAATGAGTCTTAAAATAATGAAAAGCTAAATTAATACATAACAAACAGTCGTACACAATTTAAGATCATTCAAAATGTTTTCTAACATCACATGAAAAACAAACGATAGATCATAGAATGTGTTTTAATAAAATTATTTAATTACTTTTAAATAGTAAAGTCACTTGTATAAACAAAAAAATTATTTAATAAACATAAAGTGCGTTGATACTTTGTATTAGATTGTTGAAAATAAGGGAAAATTATTAGTGCTTTTTATATTGATATTTTAATTTTATTGTAACTGATAACAATATTTTTGGAGATTAATCGTTTTGTTAGATTAGATTCTTGGTCTAGAATTGAGATCCTCTCAAAATCAACCTTATGGTTACTAATAAACGCATATTGTGCTAAAGCTTTTTATTAGTTTTATTTTTATTGTATTCTCTACAGTCATACTGATGATTTTGGATGTTTTTTAAAAGTTTGTCGAGTTTGGCCCATGTAAACTTTTTAACATTGGTATTTTATAGATCACATTCGTTTTATCTAGTATCGGTGTTTTATCTTTTAAATTATTAAACAAACTTTTGGTTGTTTTGTTGGAGTAAAATACGATTTGGAAATTAAAAGTTTAAAATCTCCTTTAAACATACTGTTTAATCCAGTAATGTTGGGGATTTTAATTCTAACAATTTGATCAGTTGTCACTACTTGAATTGTATTTGTTCTTCTATAATTATGGTACAAGATTTGATGCACAAGTGAACTGGGATAATTATTATTCATAGCCATATTAATAATTTTTTGAAACTACAGATGACTGATTTTATCCACTTGAGTTTTAGTACTTTAATAACTCCAATTTTTTGATATAATGGACAGTGGCGGATCGTGAGTTCTGAAAGAGGGTGGGCACAAGTAAAATCTTACCTATTTTTTGTACATAAAATCCATTCTCCTATTTTTCAAGCCGGAAAA
>JAHWXV010201706.1:0-12193 GCA_024586415.1 Phrixothrix hirtus | reverse complement strand
GCGTCTATCGTGTTTTTATCCGACCGTAAGCAATACTTTATCTATTTTTCTTTTAATCGACACGAACATAGGAAAAAGACACGCGTCTCGCCTTTTATCCAACAGAAAACTCTCTCCTTATTTTTATTTATTATTTATTCTCATTATTCTGTCAACACGCCGTTGCCGAAAACATACGGCGGCAAATTTAAAGAGGTAGAAATTCGCAGAACGCCAACAAAATCTGACAACTCTCTCACGATTATCTGGATGTTTTAGACTAACCCTAGTTTTATCTGTGAAGAAAACTTATTTCCAATCATTCACAGGCCAATTTTGATGATTTCGAGCAAAATGTAACCTGGCAACTCTGTTCTCTCTAGTAAGCAAGGGTGCAGTGGCTGGTCTCCTACTCTCTAATCCAGCTTCATTTAACCGTGTTCTAACTGTTCTAGAAGAAATTGCGACATTGCGGGTAGCTTCCAGTTCGTTTCTTATCATAGAACTAGTGGCCGTCCTGTTTCTTAAAGCGTATTGTCTGAGAAAGCGTTCATCTCGATCGTTAGTGCATCGTTTTCGCCCTTGCCCTGGCCTTCTAGAATAAGTTCCTAGCATACGACTTTTTGTGGAACGATGTTTGCCTAACAAATTGGCAACATAACTCTCGCAATATCCCTCATCAAATAAAACTGATGCTCGCACAACCTCGTGTTCAGTTAAATTCCTTGTTCAATTCATTTTTCCAATTTTTTGGAATTACAAACAAAACAGTCTACCAAAAATTATAAGTTTAATTTTAAGAAAATCTGTAGCATAATTTGCACAAAATTGTTTATCTTCTAGAAGTTCTTTAAAATTGCCAATCTAAACGAATTGTTTTGATTGATGTAACTAACAATGAAACAAAATATTCATAGCCTACCATTCAAATACTCGATAAACTTCAAAAGTGGAAAAGGAAAAGACAAATTCGTTTTTTGGATAATTTCATATTGTTGCGTTAATTTTGTCCGGGAGTGTATATATTGGAGATCCTAACTACCTTTGTATGCTAAATCAAGAATTTTGTTAAAATCGAATAACCAGAAGCATAACTTTATTTCTGTTATTTTTAGATATTTTCCGAATGTTTCGTTTTTGGCGATTTTCTCAAAATGATTTTTTTAAAACTTATTGAATTTCTTGGATATTTAATGGCCTTTTATATAGTTTAGGCTGTTCCTCAGAAACTTTTCCATAAATTGAGTAACCGGAAGTACCTTCACCGTTAACTCAAAATAAAATAACTATGAAACTAAAAGTCCTAGCTAGATGAAAATGTATATTTATGGCCATAACTAGATTGGTATACCAAATCAAAAATTTGGTTAAAATCGAATAACCGAAAGTTTCACTTTATTTCAGAAATGTTTAGATATTTTCCGAATTTCTGTTTTTTGCGATTTTCTCAAAATCGGCTCTATCGATTTTTTAAAACGTAATACATTTCTTAGCTACTTCATTCCGTTTTGTATGTATCAAGCTGTTTCTCTAATAAATTTTCGAAAATCAAGTAACCGCAAGTACTTAGTGTATTAATTGTGAACAACATATCTCAAAAACTAAATATAATATATAAATGAAATTGTATATTTAAGTTTTTTGTCTTCTGCACATGAGACGTCAAGAATTTAGGTAAAATCGAATAACCGGGAGTGCCACTTTATTCTTGCAATTTTTAAGTTTTTTTGCGATTTTCTCGAAAACAGCTATAACTTGTATTTTTAAATGTGCTACGGTTACTATGTATTTAATACCCCTTTACGTCAACTTAACAGTTTTTCGGAAAAAATCCGTTGAAGCATGTTATCAGAGAAAATTTCCGGAGTTAACCATACTTTCGCCTGTGCAGTAACTTGGATGGGTGACCGTTACAATTATCGTTTCCAAAATAAACGTAAACAATAATCTAATCATTTGTGGACACTATTGGCATATCTATGTGTGTAATATTGAAAACATTAAATTTTAATGGTATTTAAAGGATCAAATTTAATTATGCAATATTTGCCGATTAAAAATTATTATCGTAAGGCTGCATTTAAAATATACTATTCTAAATTAAATAAATAATTATCGCCACCAAAAATCTACACGTAGCCCCGCATTCTGTAAGGAAACTATTAAAACAAAGCACCATTATTGTTAAACTTATCACTATATGCGTTATGGTTTGAATCTTGCGTTAACGGAAAGAACGTGCGCACCTGTTCTCATGTGACTTGTTGAGTCGACAGCGTCCATTTTGGTTCAAGCTCCAAACAAGAATGGAACGAAAGTTCATTTCAAGCGCCGAACACAGTATCATTAAATTTCTCGCCAAGGAAGGTGTGAAACGGTCAGAAAATTATGAAAAGCCAGTTTGGTGAGGAAACATTGTCGGAGCGAGGCCTAAACGCTGATAAAGTTGATACGCTTTTTCAGAACGACCGACGAATTTTAGTGTGTCTACAAACCGAGAAGTCAAGGAAATCGTTGGAGGTATGATAGAAGTCTGAGAATTTCAAAATTCCTATTACTTCTAGTATTTTGTCTATTACTCGGAGTTGAGAATCTAGAAATAATCGACCAATATGCAGTTACTAATTTCTGGATAATCTGGATAATCCCTAATTTGTGAAATAATCATCGTAAATTGAGATTACAAAAGAAATTCGATCAATAGTGGATTAACGGTGTGCTTTTGAAATGTTTTTTACATATTTTGCGGCTTTACAATTGCAACAGTCAAATAATTTATGAGAGCTACGGTCGTCTAGATTAACATGCAAGATCGCGCTCAAAAGTTTAATTGCAAATATTTTGAAAATGTTAGAACTTTTTGTGATCAGGATATTCTGCTGCAACCACATAGTTTACCGTGTCATATCGTGTAATTCCCGTGTCATGTTCCTCTGGCGCAAGTTCGTTGAGAAAAATAGTTCCTCCCAAGTATTTCAATTTGTTAAAAAAGATGATAATCAGAAGCTAAATATGGGCTGCAGTGTGTGTGGTCAAACAATTTCCAATGTAAGTGTTGACAAAATGAAGTCTAGCATTGTCGTTTAAACGACCACGCCGCTGATTCTGAATTGACTGCCGTAATTTCTTTAGTTTTCCAATGTGCTCAGTATGAGCGATGGCCCACGAGGTATAAAATCAGTACGCATAAACCATATATGTCCGAGAAGACAACTGCCTCTTCTTTCTTGAACTCTTTGGGCCTGGTTTATGAACGAGTGCGATACTACCCTTTGAGACGTTTACTGTGAGGCGTTGCATTCAGGAATGAGTTTCCAAAAATTACTTAGAACCTGCCTTGCATAATTTTTTCTATACTCAGTTGATCTCTAACAAAATTGCGAAAATTGTCCTCTGTTGTCATTAAGTATTACATAATGATCCATCTTCACAAATTCGTCACCTGTATGCATGATGGGCATCCTGTTAGCTCTTCATGATGGACTTCGGGTCCCGCCGAGTTGAAATTTTGGAACCATCACCGAACAGATGATTATTCATCTACATGTTTTGGTTCGCGTCATAGTTAAAATGATATACATGGTTTAATTAGCTGAGTGGAACTATCATTTTGATAGAACGTTCCAAAACATCGAACTTTATGTATTTACATAATGTATACGTACGTCAGACAAAAACAAAACCTTTATTTTCACTATGATTAAAAGAAACGTTTATTTAAAACAACCAAATAAAATATTAACGACGGTACAACAAATCAAGGTTGTATTAATTATGGCTAAATCAATCTATAAGATTTACTAAAATATTATTAAATAGTCCAAAAAATTTAACTTACTAATCAAATTTGTTTCTAAATATTTACGCATGGCGCTATTATTTTATAAAGAACAAAATTAACAGTTAAATGGTACAGTAGGTATCTTAAGGCTTAAAGATACTCTTTCGTAAATAAATTCCGCCTCTAAAGTAACACTTGTGACTGAATAAATATAATAACTATTTTTGTGTTCGTATGAATAAATTTTAACTATTTGTGGGAAAGGTTATGAACCAAGTATTTATGTAATTTTTAGATCAACGCGCTATCAAACTTTATTCTGCAACAAAAGGATTTTCTTGAATCGATTTAGATTTCTTTAAACTGCATTAACGCTCGGTTATTGTCTTCGCAATTAATCGATTTCTTGTAATTAATCGATGAGTTAAGCGGTCTTATAATGCGACCACTTATAACAGATTTTAAGTTAAATTATTAACATATCTTTATAACGCGTTTTTATTAAAACGCTGGTAAAATATTTCTTTAACAGTGACTTGATGAAAAACATGTGATCTTTTTGTCGCCTTGAGGTCTCATGAGATTCTATGTCATGTCGGAAATATTCGGATAGCCAATATAATTTGATTTGTTGACCGTTAACTAAAGTTCTCACTTTAGTTTAAACATTTTCTTCGTACGTGAGTTATAAATCTTACCTACTTAGCCTAAGTACGAGAGCGTTTTTTCTCAACCACCGCTCGTGTAGGTAAATAGCCAATCGAGCGGTGGGAGGTGGGTATGCGTATCCCTTACTATATCCATGCCCCTTCTAACGCCATTACGCCATTGTGAGTTGAATTGCATGCACATAAAGTTGCTAGGATTGACTCTCCCGCCAAGTGCGATTTATGTAGTGTAATTCGATTTCATCAAGCAGAAGGGAATAGTGCAGCTGAAATTCACTGAATTGGGAAAAATTTTATGAGTGATGGTGTTGCGCGTAAATGGAGTAGGTAATTTAAAGAAGGCCGAATCGATGTTCACGACGAAAGGGGGACAAGGTCACACGTCTGTCGCGACAGAAGACATTGAGCGCCAAGCGACTCCCATCTCCTCCATGAACTGAAAAAATGGCTAGGATGGCATAGGTTCAAAACTAATGACGTTCTTCAAAATAACGTTAAGACCCATGCCAACTCCCTCGCGGCAATATTTTACGAAGTGATTCCAAAACTTGTCCACAAATGCAAATGGTTATGTCGAATAGTAACCATGTTTGTAAACCTCTGATAATAAATTCATTTGATTATTTACACTTATCTTTATTTTATGGACCATCGGAGGTTGGAAAAAACCCTTCTTGGATACACGTGTATGGTTATCATCTTGTTGTTCTCTCGAGTTTCTTTTTTAATTTTTACAGCTCTGGATGCACTCCTTTTCGATGATAGGTATTATAACTTTTTTATACTGAAAATTGGGTTTTTCCCATGTATTCTTCCACCCGGAGTTTAAATTTACAAAGATGCAGATTGTTTATTGCTAAAATTATTATTTCCTAGCTTTATGTACCGCACGTACAATTCTTAAATATAATACTTTAAACAAACCGAAAGCGCCATCTGTTTCTTACCATTATTTTGTCAATTTAATTTTTATGTGCAATATTGGAATAACATATGTCGATTTAGATAATTACGAAGTTAATTAATTATAAATAATTAGATTGTTGATAAATAATTAATTATTGCCATGGGTTCATCAACAAATTTCACTGTCTTCACAAACCTCTTTGATTTGATGATATATATCACATTTCTTGCATTTATAAATCGAATCACAGATCTCACTTCACAAGTATCAGCGTTTGAGATTTTTTAAACATCTTAATCGCTTAGTGAATTAAGACAAACATTGATAGTGCAGCACAACTTCCCACACAGAGATTTAATGGACGACCTTCAATGGCGGCTATTCGAGCCGCTGCCTCTGCACACAGCGCTAACGAATACTAATTTCCAGACGCGTCTCGTGTGTATGTATTTATATTAATAATATTACTTTTATATGTGGAATTAGAAACAATTTGTTTTCTTATAAAATATAATAAATATTATTTATTTGGAATAGCATATAAATATTGTACAGTATCCAGAGTAAAAAAAAAGGTATAGTATTTTCTTATGAAAATTAGAAATTCAGTATGACAATGCAATGTAATTGCAAACAAAATGTACTAATAAACAAGTGGGTAATGCTTTTGTTGAAATATCTAGTTAAGGAAAAATATTTTTTAGTAAGGAGAACGGCGAAGAGTCAAGGTAATTATTTGTCAAATTGCTGTATCGTCGTGTTCCTGTATATAAATATCAGGCTCGGTAATGTGAGAAGCCACGTCTAGTCCTTAGTCCTTTTGATCCGAATCAAAAAGAATAGTCTTCGCAGCTTACTGTTGGGTGGAATATAAGCACAAATAAGAAACAACGAATTAGTTATCAATGTTTAATTAAACATTTCCAATTACAACAAGAATAAATAAACTGCTGTTAACATTAAGGTGGTTGTTTTATCATGTACCTAGTTAGAATGAGACAGCTAGAGATCCAATAACTCGAAAACAGAATTAATCGCAATATCTAATGATAACACAAATCAAAGGTAACCTCAAGCATGTAGTCTAAATAATCAGCTTAAGAGGGATTTGTTTCGTAATGCGAATAATTTAGGTTTAAATAAACAAAAATTATTCGTAGGGTCAAATTAGATAATATATATATATAGATACTAATTAATATTTACGATACTACACAATCTACTAAACAGAATTTATTCTATTAATTTAATATGCTTTAAATAAATTAAATGATTATGCCATTTACAATTTACTAAACCAATTTCAAGATCGAAAAAAGATAATAAAATTAGGTCGATTTATATTGATTTCAATTGTGAATGATACAAACCTCGATTTGTACTTCGTTAACATATAATTTTAAGTAATATAAATAGTACCTTTAGGACACTGTATCCTTGATATTCTATCAAAGGTATTTACCTACTGAAATTATTTATTTAAGCTGTCACTATTATTCTATAGACAATTTGTTACCACCCACAATTAGAAAAAATACTACACATCCTATTGAATCTAAAAAAAATCAATATTCATTAGATCGATCTTGGAATTGAGCTTAGCTGGTTGCTTCCTTTAACCCTACTTTCTATTTATTACAATCTATCCTTATTAATTGTAACATATTATTTAACAAAGGTAAGGAATACATTTTCGTTTGATGCAATTGATCCTACCTCAAACGATTTAAAATAATGATTAAATATTTACCCACCAAAGCATGTTTTTTCGTTCGAAATTCAAAGCAAGATAAACAGATCCGTTGCCATACATCTAACCTTCCGAGATGTTACTTACTAGTTAAACTTTGTAAACTAAACGAGGTTGTCACGTTTATTTCGAAAAAGCGATATTGCCACGTTTTTAAAATTATGGCAACCAAAAAACGAATATATTAAATTGAAATTTCGGCATTAAACTAATTAAACTCAAAGGAATTGAATTATTAGTAAATAAACGATTACATGTAACTTAAATATTCCAAGGTATGTACATATTCTTACCCCAAGATTGCTAATCGACTAATACAAACTGGTCCGATTACAGATCGCGATTTGAGAAAGGGGCAGGGGTGCGATTTGAGGATCTATTTTCACGAGGCCTAAGTAAAATCTTTTACTCTAGTTATCAAGATAGTCTCAATGCATGGCATCATCTTTCATCATCAAAGTCAAAAAGATCGAAGGTTATTGTTTGGGCAGGAAAAATCATGGCCACGTTTTCTGGGATATGAAGGTGTATTCTACACAAATTTATTTACACAGCAGCACAGAATAAATGTGCCGCTCAAATCTATTAGGGGGTCTGGTAGTAGTTGCCATCCGAAACAAGGAAAAGTCAAACATCTGTTTGCTTCTTGCAATGCTTGTCCGCATGTGGCTGGTCACACATCGATTAGAATTTAAAAGTCGGAGAAAATTGTTTTTCCCCTAGAAAGCTTGATTGCTGTTATTGTAATAAATGTGTTTTTCTATTTCGTACTTTTTGTTTTGGTTCCATGCGTCCATTATTGTTGCGTTTTTGGCGACAGTAGATTTCTTTTTCCTTCCACGTTATTATACTACGAAAAATCAAATTTTTTGCCTTGGTTGCTACTTTATGATGTACGGAATTTCGTTATTGTACCAAGATTATTCCAAAACGGAGCTTCCGTTAAGAATTATGCTGTAACCAGTTGCACGATTTGTAACGTCAGTGATAAATTGATTGTCTTTGTACGAGATTGTGTCAATCGCACACCGGATGGCATAATGTTAACACGAAGCTTCCGCTCAAGGCGATGGAATGAAAATGCATCCAATATTTATCATCAGTTGAGAAAATTTAATAATTATCCCGAAAATGTCGCGAACAAGTAATTTGGTTACGAAAAAATCACGTCCTGCCACAAATTTACTCCGTATTGGAATTCGTAAATATTGGAAGGCAGATTACAGTGTGCTTAGTCCTGATTTGTAGATGCTGAGAGAAAATAGTGAATCACCATAGAGTAATAATTAAATTAAATAAAGCAGTATTTTCCCCTATGGTCAAGGATGTTCCCAAATACGGCATAGTTAGTAAGGGCAGGAATTTACTTTAGAAAATTTCCAAACCGTCAGTAATCAGTCATGAAAATTTTTTTTGCAACTCTATGGACAGGTTTGGTTGTTGTCTATGCGGAACTTTTCCATGCAGGTAGCAGTGAGCGAGTTCCACGAAGCGAAGCGGTCTGCTAAGTACTCTTGAAAGAAAATGCAGGTCTCCCAATACTGAAAATTCATAAAAAATTAAACTAATGCATTGGACGATTTCCTGGTGACAGAATTCTGCAAGATGAACTTCATTGTCGAAAGCTCTGTGCACCTTGGGTGCCGCGGTGACAGTTTGATATGCACAAAATTCTATTTGAAGCTGCGCTTTGCTTTTCAAATCTGTATGCCGAAGGAGGGGACGAGATGAAACTTGGATATATCAACTGAAGGAAAACGCCAAATCTTGATTTGGAAAAATATCTTGAAGACATTTCTCCAAAACATTTAGGATCACTCTTTTGGAGGGCAAGAGATGGTAGCCGTGTTTTCATACGAAATAACCAGAAATGCTGAGAGATACCGCCAAACACCTCATAAACTTAAACGTGCCATCAGGAAGAAGAGACGAGGTTTGGGTACACAACAACGTTCGCCCGCATACGGCAAAATAAACGCACGAACTTTTGCAAACATTCCAAAGGGAAGTTTTTAAACAACCGTCGTATTCACCAGAGCTATACCTAAAACGGCATTTTGGCAATCAACAGTTCAACCACAACAACCCCCAAGAAAGTAGGGTCTCGAATTTTCCATAATGAAAATAGAAAAATTATGTATAGATAGTACTTTAATAAATATTTTCAGAATATTTTATAAATTATTTGTGCTTCAAGGAAAGGTGAAACTTAATTTTGGGAAAACCTTCGTATATATTACGTATCAAAGCGTCCCTCTATACCGTGAATTTCAGCGTGGTAAATTAGTGCTTCAAGTGTACCGTTGATATGACTCATGCATTTGAAAGCAAAACTTCCTTAGTTTTTCCGGATAATGCTACAGATCTTTCTGTCAATAGAAGCTAGCTATTTTTACCATTTTGTTAAGAGGGGCAATAATCTCGAAACTTATCGGATGTTTCTTCGACATTTTATTCTTTAAGAGTTGTGCTTCTTTACGATAAGGTACGATTTAGTGCATATAGATTTTAGGGCTAGAACACAAAATGTTGCTAATAATCTTGTGTACCGGGTTGCCAGCAACTAGTGAAGAAAGTCGTAGGAATAGACAATATCGAGAACAGCCTAGATAAAGGCGCCACCAACTTTGAGTCAAATCATTTGATGAAGATAAATTAAAAAACTTCGCTGTGAAGTCTTAAACAACGATCAACTATCAACAATGCGTCGGTAAATCTGCTTCAGAACGGGAATTAGCCCTAACAGCTAGCTGGCTAGCTATGAATCACTTGTACAATGTATTCTTAGGACTGGCCTAGATATCTAAAATGCTTTAATTCACAATGCGAGATAGCTAGTGCCATGAAAGGGCACCAAGTTGACATTGCCGGGTTTCAGGGGATGGAGGCTTGCACAGGATTTGCATTCGCTGACGTATGGACCGATTAAGCGCGACTAGACTGACTTGCGTCTCATACAGAGTGAGCGTTTTACATCTGAAAATGTCCCCGAAACTTTCGCTGTGCTTAGTAGTTGTAACTGAGTTTGTGTTGGTAAATACTTCCATTGCAACAGCATGTTCTTGTACAGATTAACGCACCCATGATAACAGAACTCCAACTCTGTAGATGTAGAATAACTGCGCCAGATACCGCTATCCAAGTAATATCTATCGGGTATTTATACCTGAAAACATGGTAAAAGTATACAAATAGGCCAACGTACCAGGTAAGATGTGATGGAAACAAAAGGTGGAAGATCTACATTGATAGATGGTTACTACTTGATCCGTTGTGGTCTTGGGGGAAACGTCACTTACAGATTGTTGAATGGGATGATATCGACACCATTGCAGGTTATAAAATCACAGCCTGACTAGATTTCACCTAAGATAAAATTTGTCGTCAATATTATATTAAATAAATCCCGAAGAGGCTATAGTTTTTGAAGATGTTACGGAACGTTGACGTGTCTTCTGCCTCAATAAGCTATACTTGAGCGGGAAGAAAATCTGTAATGTTGTCAACTAGTGACGTTTCAGTTCTTAGTGAAATGTACACGAAGAATGAAGAATTTGCATTCTACACAGTGATAACTCTTAGTCGTGTGGGGGTGGTTCTTAACGTGGCTCTTAGTAACCCTTGGCAACCCTCGTCTCGACTAGTTTAGCGGTCGGGAAATCGATGAAATAGTTAATTTACAGTGGACGTCGTTTATGCAAATGACGTCGCTCGGACTTCGGTCATGAAACGAATTTATAGTTAATTTTCGTTTCGGTCACCGGCGGAATTAAAAGGATATGTAATAATACTAATCTATTTACAGAAATAAATTGGTCATTCGAACATAAACACAATTCAAAATTAAAATCATTCTAGTTCGGTAACAAAATAAATATAAATCCTTGATAGCAGACAAAGCAAATTATTTACAACTACTCAGGTATGTATATTAAGACAGTATTCGCAGGAGGCTCATGCGACTACGGTGATGTGAATTTACGGCGGTGTTTGGACGAGCGGCTGGCACAAATTCCCTCGGCTCAATCAAATTATATTCTCCTGATATAAATGAATATATGGATCGGCAGCATGCTTTGAGGCCCGTGTATGAGTGCGTCGCTTGCAGTAGCGTTCGGGTCGGGCCGATCGAAGGCGAGGCATTAGCGTGTACCCGCGACTAATGGCACCACACAGTAGGCGCTAAGCGTCTCTCCCAAACAGGGAATTGTTTGCAAATCGAAACTCAGCAACACATCTGCAAACGACGGAGTATTTCGTTCCCTGAATGATCTTGGTACAGGGTAGACATGCGTCCGCTATCGCTACAACACAGCGCACGCTGAAGGGCTCTTGGCGTCGTTCACAAACAGTTACAGAGCAACTTGTTTGTAATCGACCCAAAGGTGGTTTTAGTTCTTAATTCGCCGGTGGTAACACCAGGAACGCTCAGTCCCGAGAGCTCCCGAGGTTAGATTATTCTAAACTCGGCCTATCTTCGTTACAGAGCAACGAAGGGTAGAGCGTCGTTCTAGAATCTCTGTATTTAGATCTCTAGCATAGGGCGGCCCCCAACGGTTTTATAGTATGTACGGTAATCAGAATTTTAACAGACTGGACGAGTCCCAGGGAAGTTGCGTCAATCTCGCTGTAAAAATTAATAACAAAATAACTTGATTTTATAGAAAAGCTTTTACGGTCTTTACAATAGACAACGTCCCGTACAGAGTCTCATACGAAGACTGATTTTCTGTTCGTGAAAGCATCTTATTTATACTTACATTTGTGTTCGCGTTCTCTGTTCCACGAACATCATTTTCGGACGGTTCTCTTTGTTTGCTATCTTATCCATACGGATAACAATTACATATATTTTAAACAATTCTTTTGCATAACATGACGCAATATTTCGAAATAGCTTTTAATTAGTTTTTACTAATTAATTAATATTAAAACGATCGGAGATTATTGTTTATGTAACTTAGGATTAATTATCAAAACATGTCACAAGACGAAATTGCAATAACGTATGTGGCAGAAACACCAGTGTTTTAGCAACGGCCGGCAAAGCTACAGTAGAGCGAGGCGTGGTTCTCCTATACTACGAAGCTAAACACTGTCGGGAAAAT